>SNQJ01S0011763.1:108921-119565 GCA_010110895.2 Picea sitchensis
GAGAATTTGAAGGTTTGAAGGGAGGGTAACACAGATGACTGTTACGCCTCTTGTCGCCAGCATTCTTGAGAGCTTGAGGGTTGCATTGAAGTGACTATGGGCTAAGAAGGGCAGAGTTACTGCGTACAATCTTCTTCCAATACTTTCCATGGCCGCCTGGATGGGCAATGCTACATATGAAACTCTAATGGTAGTAACTCTAATCCTATTTATTGTAAAAAAAATTATACTAATCCTATTTATTATAAAAATGATTGATATGACTTATTGAATTATATCAGAGTAGACGAGGTGAGAACCACAAAAACTGAAGGGCGTGAGAACCACAAAAACTGAACGGCTGAAAATAATGGTGGAAAATATTAGAGGATTTACGGACGATGAAATTTAAAAAAAAATAAATTGGATTTGTCAACTTATTACCTTGCTCAATCATATGCTTGACAAACTTAAAAACGAACGAGAAATTATAATACGCCAATAAATAAAACTACAGGCAGAGATGTATAATTATAAACCTGTCATCTTTCTTACGACAAACAACTCTGAATTCAATAATAATTCAGAAACTTCCAAATGGCCACAAATTATCATACACACCAGAGCTGATTGGATAAGATCGCAGGCAGAAAACGCAATAAGATTGGAAACAGAGAAACGAGTACCAATTATCACACGACACATCAGAGTTGATTGGATAAAATTTTGCGTAGTAAACGTAAATTAAGTAACGTAAATTAAGTTATCTTTACGACTGTTAAAGCAAACTTAAGTTACATCAATGGTTATAAGTTGTTTTCTCAATCAAAGACCCATACACATACAGGTTAAAAGAAGTTACGCTTCGATAGACTCATATACATATAGGTTAAAAGAGGTTAGGTTGGATCTAGACGTTAGGCAGCACGTTGTTTTCATTTTAGAACGTATTCATAAAGTGAGAGGAATCATTCATAAAATTAATATAATTTTTTTTTATAGTGACCAATAAGTCATCAAAATCATTAATATTTTAATTCATCAAAATCATTAATATTTGTTTGATAAAGTTCAATATTTACATCTCATTTCGAGAAACGGAGAAAGTGTACTAGCTGTACCAATTTTTTTCCAGATTGCCTCTTTTCTATTTCAATATTTCAATTTGAATTTGAATTTAACAATCTATCAATTTTACTTACCAACACATATATAAGACCATTAGTGTCACCCTCGTTTGAAGGGTGGGCTGACATAATGGGCTTATTGGGTAAGATTGAGGGAGATAATAGGCATGAGGATGGAGGTAAGGGGAGAGAATGAGCACGATGCATATGAAGGTGGTAGGTGACAATGAGCCCATCTTATTTGAACAAGTATCAACGTCTTATCTTAACAAGCATATGTGCATTGTAATGTACGATTATGTATGTGCATTGTAATGTATGATTATGAGGGTGGGACTTATTGGAGATAATGGACATGAAGTTGGAAGTAGGGAAACAATGGACTTCAGGTATAATTATGAGGGTGGATAGAGAAAACCAGTGCGTCCTATGAGGGGGAGTATGTGTTAATGAGGGAGATAATGGCCACCCCATCATTATTCCAAAATGAGGGTAGACAATGGGTATGGTATGGGTCGGGGTGAACTAAGACAATGGACATGATGTCCATTGTCTCCCCTCACTCCGACTCTTATTTTAAAATAAAGTTAGACAATGGGCATGGTAGGGGTTGAGGTGGAGAGAGACAATGGACATGATGTCGATTGTCTCCCCTCACCCCCACCCTTATTTAGAAATGGGGGTAGGGGTGGAGGAGTATGCACACATATATGAGGGTGATGGTGGGGAGAGATATTGGGGAAAAAATTATATGGGGGAGGATATTGGGGTATATTATGGTGGGGTGGGGTTAGATATCAAAGAAAAATTCATGTAAGGTGGAGGTATACAGCTTTTCCCAATATCTCCTCCAACCTGCACCCTCTAGCCAATGATTCTCCTTCAGAAATTTTGAGAAAACTCTACTAAAAATTATCCATTGGGCTTGCGTTAATTTTACGTTGTTAGTGGTTCATGGTAGTGAAGCAAGGAGAAAGGAACAAATATATTACTTTGTTCATGGTTTTTTTCTTGGTGGAGTAAATTAACCCTTATTTTAGCAGAATGTGAAGTTCATTGTCGTCTACAACTTACCCTAGTAAGTCATCTTTTAATCATGTGAGATTGAAACAACTTGGCCTCTATAATGTCTCTTTTGTGTCTTATGCTTCAAGAGACGAGAACATCTATGCATAAGTGTTTGGAACATCAATGGAAGTCATCGTACTATCATTACAACCTGTGGATTCGTAATCAAATTATGTATTATTAATTCTTTCAAAAAGTAAAATCCCTTAGAAAGTATTATATTAGAAGAGAAATCCTCAATTATAAACAAGACCACAAAGCAATGTCACTTTCTCACACACACATATAACATTTTTTAATTAAGGGTAAAATCCCTTTGAAAGTATCATATTAGAAGAGGAAGCCTTCGACAATTCAAGTGAGATATATTATTGGGAATTTTTTTTGTTAGGTTTCCTCATTCCAATGATGAAGTCAATTGAAGCTATTAAGAAACTAGTCCAATTTTTTTGGTATGAAAACGCTATGCCTTGGTCTAATCAAAAGGATGTGCTAAATTTGACAAGGGGTTCTAGTGACCATGAACCACACACTAAACACTTTCTTGATATTACATAAATAGAAATATATTAACAAACAAAATAATGATCACAAGCTAGAAATGTAAACCTTGGTATGTTAGAATATGTACCAAACATAACATAGGGCATAATAAATACCATATATAATTTGGTTATTATACGCATACATACAAATCCATCAAGTTATTATTATACACATACACACAAATCCATCATGTTTTTCATATTAACCACATGCAAGAACATCCATGTTCAATAAATAGGGCATATCCACATAAGTTAAACACCTTGAGGAAACCACTCACACAAACATACTAAGGACCAATACACTAGGGTATTACATGGTTAAAACTATCAAAGAGGGAAGTTGTGCATGGCCCTAGCCAACAAAACCATTTAAGGAAATATATTAATTCAAAAGAAAAATAATTTACATGATTTTCTCACAATCTATCATCATCAAACGACCATTCAATACCTTTAAATATATATTATGAAATAATTGGGTGCTAACCCATATATAAATAACCATTAATATCAAGGATAATATGAACCATTATATCACTTTATGTCTAGAATAAAATTGTGATCATCACATTAGACAATTAAAAATGAAAACTAAAAAAACACTCTTTACATAAAGACGCATTAGACCAAGTTGATATTAACTAGCTCCTAAGTCTCTAAATATCCTAACATCCCCCCTTAAGAAAAACTTGGGATAGAATTGGAGTATTTACAAAAATGACACAATAGCATAATGAAGGATGCATTAGATCATATTCCCCATTAATGACAACTTCTCAAACTCCTAACTTGGATCAAAGTTTGAAATATTTTTCTTATGTAAGAGATTTGTGATTTTTTTTGTAATTTTATCATCTATAAGGAAGTAATACACTTCAATAATGCAATTTCTTATGTAAGAGATTTGTGAAAAAATTTGTAATTTTATCATCTATAAGGAAATAGTGCACTTCAATAATGCAATCTTCAAGAATATTTTTGATGAATTTCATATATATCTCAAAGTGTTTTTCGTGCTAATGTTGGACTATATCTTTTGTGATTTGAATGGAACTTTGATTATCACGCAGTGTGTGGTCGAATGTTGCTACTGAAATCCAAACCCTGAAATGATATATCAAATACAAAGAGATTCTTAAATTGTACTAAATGCTTCTAGATACTCTTCTTCTAGTGAATAAAGAAGAAATGCATATTGTTTCTTACAATCCCAAGTGACAGGTCCAAAACCAAGACTCAAAACATAAGTTGCACTAGAACTTTTATCATAAGGGTCATTAGCCAAATCAAAATTAGTGAAACCGACCAGCAAAGGAACTCCCTTTGAACTCTAATGTATCCCAATCTAAATTGTACCCTACATATACCAAAGTATCCTTTTTTATTCTTTCAAATGACTCTCATGGGGTGTTTTCATATACTAGGAAAAAATAAAAACAGAAAAGGAAATATCAGGATAGGTATGAGTCAAATAAAAAATCCTACCAACTAACTGATGGTACAAAGTGGCATCCACTTCAATTGTAGTATAGGTGGCAATAAGTTTGAATATAAATTGGAAGGGAGATGGGGTTGTCTTACAATATTCCATGTGAATGTGGTGAATAAGGTCACATGCATAATTATCCCAGGAAAGAGAAATTTCTCCCTTCGTTTGCAAGACTTGAAGGCCAATAAAATAATGCAAATATCCTAAGATTGTCATTTTAAATTTCTTCTTCATACTACATTTCACATGGGTTATAAGTTTGGGGTAACCACTAGTCATTATAAGATCATTAACATAAATAAAAAGTATCACGGGGTGCTTAAATTCTCTCTTGGTATAAACATTAGGGTTAAAATCACATCTAGAAAATTCAGTTTCAAGAATAAAACTATCCATTTTAGCATACCAAGCCTAAGGGGATTTCTTAAAGCCATACAGAGGTTTTTTAAGGTCGAAAAAAGGGATGTAATAATTCTAAATATAGCCAATAAGTTGTTTCACGTAAATTTGTTCTTGTAAATACCCATGCAAAAAGGCATATTTAACATCCATTTAATGGACCTCACATTTATGTGAAGTGGAAACGGCTCTAACAAGGAAGATGGAATTCATTTTAGTTACAAGGGAAAAGGTTTTAGTATGTCCAATTACTTATACCTATGATTAGACTTTATAAAGTAATCAATCATTATCTCTGTCAACACTTCCATCTTATGAATACTTAGTTTTATACACCCATTTACATATTCCAAGTTTTCTTCCTTTTGAAAGAGGTACAAAATACCATATATTGTTCTCCATTAATAATGTTATTCTTCACTAATTGTTATGTCCCAATCTAGATATCCAAAATATTCTACAATTGATTTTGGAACATCAATTCCTAAAAAATGAAGAAAAAGAGAGGGGGCTCGTTGTAACTATAAACACTTATGGAATTGTTTCAAAGGATTATTGGCACGCTCACCAACTATTTCTCATGTTGTGTTGACCCATCTAGGAATTTTTGGTATTGTTATAGGTTCATGTCCAATGAAACCAAATAGAGGAAGGTGAATAGGTAAAGGTGGATTTTCATCTTCATTGTCATCGTTTGAAGAGGAAAACAAAATAAGATCACTAGTAGAAACGTTGGGAATAGAAGATGGAATAATTTATAAAGATGGATTGCAAGCTAAATATGGCACAAACAATAAAATAGGTTCATGGGCCAAGATACCAAGTCATCAAAACTAACATATCTCCTAACAATATTTTCATTGTAAGGAGGTTGAATTTTATAACATTTTGCATCTTGAGAATATCAAACAAAAATGCACTTCTCACTTTTAGGTTGTAATGATTTCCTTTTTTCATTAGGAATGTGAGCCCGTCCTTCACTAGAAAATGCATGAAAGTCTTGGATTTGGTTTAATTTTACTCAATGCTTCTTTTGATGTTATATTTTTTAAATTCTCTATTGTAGTGCAATTAACTATGTAATTAGTACAATTAAAAGATTCAACTTTAAAATGATGAATTAATCATACAATTTGAATGTTATTCTTTCTCTCAGCAACACCATTTTGTTGTAGCATATATGGGCATGCCAATAACTATAAAAATATACAAAGGGGTCAAGGCATTACCAGAGACACATTTTTCAAAAACCATCTCAATGACATTAAGAATAGAGTTGAAACAAATAGGGGTAATTTTAAGGATGGAAATTTATTTTGAAATGTAGAAACCTTGGAAAATCTTATTGGTCCTTTATATGTCAACTATAAATGTTTGGCGATATTTTTGTTAAAATATTCAAATTTCTGAGGATTTTATATAGTTTTTATAAAAAACTTTTGATTTTTAAGGTAAAATAATTTTGTCCTGTAGAATTTGAGCGAATAATTTTTAGAATGGCGAATCGTTTTTTTTGCGAAAAGCATGGAAAATTAGCCCAGGGGTGAAATTTAGCGCCTAAATTTTTCCCTGGAAAAAATACCATATTTATATATAAAATAAGAGGAAGAACACTCATTATATTGTGATTACATAAATATTGCAATAATTTATAGGTTATATAACAAAATATTTCATGCCAATTATTTCATATAGATATGAGTAATAAAAACTGATGGAAGAGATGACAATGCAAACTTTTTCAAATTTTTACAACCTATTAATGTCATCAACAATTCCATTTGCTAGGGCATGCTTAGGATCTTTTAAATCCTTGATTACAACTTGGTGAAGTGAAAAATATATCGTTTTACCTTCACTTTAATGAGTGATTTGATACACTAATAGAAGGTTGCAAGAAATACTTGGAACACATAATAAATCATTAAAGTGGCCATCATATTGCTATGATCCTAGAACACTAGAATATCTATCATCAACAACAAATATTTGTTTGGTGTTACATTCATTAAGAATAGAAAACATGGCTTTATCCTTAGCCATATGATAATATGATCCAAAATGAATAAATGACTCATTAGAAGAAGTAGTAGATGTCGCATTGAAAGAAAAACTAGAAGTAGAAAGTGTGTGTCCATGAGAAGAAGAAGAACCAATATTGATGTTTTACTTCTTCATTGTTTCTGATAATGCTTCCATCTTATTGAAACATGTATACCCTGAATGACCATCTTTCCCACAAAAATTAAAATGTCTCCTAGTCTCCTTGAATTTTATTTAGTTTATTTATCACCATTGGATGGAGAAGCTAGCAGAGAGGATTTGATACTTTTGTCTTTTTAGTTGTTGTAAAGATGTTTCTTTTTTGAATTCTTGGTTTTATTATGTGTTGGGAAACTAAGGCTTTGTCAGATGTACCTAGAATGTTGATCACTCCAATATGAAATAAATTATCTTGTTCTCTAATAAAAGAATCATATAGGGTTCAAAAGATAAAATTTTGAAAGTATCCCCTTTACTAATAAGAGCTTCTCTATGGATTGAAAAGTAGATACAAAAATTGAATAGGTAGTGCCAATATTCACAATAATGACATATATAAGTTGGTTATCGATATTGATTATCTTACATTATACAAGTAAAAGACCATGTTTTGAAATCATATAGAAAATATTTAATTCAAGTTGAATCACTTTGATTCAGAGAAATCAATTGATTTTCAATTCGATGGCCTCAAATATTATTGTCTTTACCAAGAATAGTTTTCATATTTTGACATGTTACATATGGAATATCAATCCATTGAAGGTGATTTAACTAAAGATCAATGGGGATGGATATTACGATTAATCCACGTGATTAATCATTTTATATTTCATTTACATTTATTTAATGCATTAAGAGGTTTGTAACATCCCTGATTTTTTATCCCCATTAATTTTAATGTAATTGTGAAAATGCAATTTAGGTTGGTGAGCCAATATGTTTCAAGACGAAGATCTTGTATTGATCAATATGGACGAGGGCCAAGCTAAGTAATATGTACATACACTAATTCACAAAAATACATCACTTATTGTGATACAAGAGTGATGGTAATGTTGGGGATCTATGATTTCACAAGAGAGGGGTGTAAAAGGTGGTCCAAGCAAAAAACTCACATTATTTTCCAAAGTTAATGTGTCATTACCATCTAATCCTTCTTCGATTTAAGAGAAACTCAATCAATGAATGCATGTAAGAGGTTGGCTAAGGGAGTGAACTCATATAGTAATGGGAACATGGGATGACTACAATAATTTTTGGGAAGAGTGATAGTCAAGCAAGCATGGGATAATAAGGAAGTTTGAGCAGGAAGAGGGGAAACATTTTTACAAATATTTTTTGGCCAAAAAGAGGGGAGTTGGGTGCTAGAAAGGAGAACTGCAAATACTAACAATGGAAAGATAGCCTTGTTAGGTTGATATTTATGTTGGTAATGAATGTTGGTGTTCCTGCAATGTAGGTTGTGTGCAGGTAAGTGACTTTCATGTTGAGGAAAATACTTAAGAGCCTTGTAAAGGATGTTATGAGAAATCCTAGAATAGCCTAGAATTATTGGATCCCACAATAGAGATATTCATGGCTAGTATTTGTTGGATCCCTCGAGGGGATGGATATTTTCCGAGGGGATATAGTGTAGATAAGTAAATATCATCTCTTGGGTTGTGCAGGATGATGGGGAAGATATTTAGGTAGTTGGAGTTATTGTCGAGGTTAGAAATTGGATATTAGGTTGTGTAATGATGGTGGCTAGCGATGAGATATTGATCCAAAATCGGATCCAGAAGCCTGACAGGGCTTGAAAAATGCTCAAAAATAAAAGTGCTCATAATGCAACAAAACCTGTGCCATTGCGTCCGTCTCATCTTCCTGATTCCGGCGGTATATTTACTTTGTCAAACGGGCTCCGTATGGAGAAGATATCACGTTCTATCCGAAAAGCCAAACAGGTAAAAAAAAGGGATGACTGTACAGTCCATACAGTCTACGTGTCATGTTGACTGTGAAGACCGTATGGTCCATACAACTGACGTGGAAATCCTGAGAGGAAACATGTGGCAGCTCCAGAAAGTGACACGTGGCAGGCAGATTTGGACGTACGGGCGTACAGCTCGACGTATCTGAAGGTGACACGTGTCACCACTGTAAGGGTGACACGTGGCATGGATGACGTCAGCAGCTGACGTGGTGGGCTAACAGGGTAGGCTGACTGGGCAGTACGGCAACTGATGCATGGCAGACATGTGGACCAATCAGCAGCTGACACGTGGCATGTTTTGGCTGGTGGTTAAGGTGCCACGTGGCCCAGTCGTGGGCTGCCACGTGGCACCCCATGATTGGTTCGTGGGTTTTTGTTTAAAATTATTGTGGCTCGGCCGGGAATCGAAACCTTGACCTACTCTCCGGGGAAAAGGACTGGCATGGCTGGGCTAACCGCCCACCCTACCGGTGGTGCTTGTAAAACAATCGATGTAATTTTTATTTATGTTGATTGAAAGGTTTAACCGATAGAAAAAAGGGCCGGGGCTTAGCCCCAGCCCTTTGCGCACTCCACATGACCATTCAAATGTAACCGGGAGCGCGGGAGGTTAAAGACCAACGGTCCTATGTGTATGCCAACAAAACCGGGGGCTTATCCCTACAAATATGCGTAGGGGTGTTAATACTTTGAGCCACAGGTCCTATGATTGCGCCAAGGGACCAGGACTTAGCGCCAAAAGGGGGGCTAGTGCATAATGCGTGGCCACATGTCCCCCCATATGACCGTCCAAGGGGGCGTGCGCGCGGATGCAAGGGGCTAGCGCCCAATTATAACTATAAAGTGGGTTTTATAACTAATTTTTGTGCTTTAAGTGTTATTTAGCCTATTTTAAATTAATTTTCTCCATTTTTGGGAGATATTGGGCATTTTTTGAGCCTAAAATTTGGGAGGAAGTTGGAGATGAGTAACCAACTTCCCAGCTATATAACCCAGGCCTGTTTTAGGCCATAAGGGGGGCATTCAGAGTAGATTTATGCTGAGGAGAAGCCAAGCCAAAGCCATTTTGAGGCAGAGAATCTTTTGAGGAGGAGACGTTGTCGGACCATTTCTGGGAGCTCCGGACGTCCGTTTTGCGTGCCGTTTTCTTTGCAGGGTTCTTGAGATCTATACAAACATGATCAGATCAGTCTTGTAGCCATTTGGCATTGCAGCGATGTACTTTTGAGATTTTGAGAAGAAATAAAGAAGCCTCCCTCACAGAGAAAAAGGCCCGGAGACGTAGGCAAAGTTGTGCCGAACTCCGTTATCAATATGTGTGTTATGGTTTGTTGTTTAGTATTTCATTTCAGATCTGCATATGTGTATATGGTTGTCATAATTCCTCTTCTTTCCTCATTCTTCACTAATTTTTCTCAAATGGTTAATTAACGCATGCAAAATTAAAACTCAACCATAAGTCATTAAAAGATACGACGGATCAAGTGGTATCAGAGCTAGTTGACGTTTGGATTTGAGTTGCATGTTAACCAGGGAAAAGCTACAACGTGGTGAAGGAGAACTTGTTGTAGAGAATCCATTAATTGGATTGAGAAAAAGAGCTTCTCACAGCGAGAAGATGGCATCGGAAGAAGGGATTTCTCAAGATGAGAAAGAGTTCCGGAAAACATTCCTTGCTATGTCGGAGATGGTGAAAGTTTTGTACGAAGATTACTTGGAACGGAAGAGACCATTTTTGGGTGATTCTTCAAAGGGAAAAAGTGAAGAGGAAGAGGACCATCCTCATATTCCTCCTTCACCTCCATCAACACCTTCTTCTTCTTCTTCTTCTTCAAGTTCAAGCTCTAAATCTAGTGGAAAGAAAAATGTTCATAAGAATAAACATGAAATGCCATTGTTAAAACTTGATGTAAAATTTAAGTTGCCCATATATGATGGTAAAGTAAATGCATAAAAACTTGATAACTGGATTAGGCAGATGGAGGTATACTGCAGTGTGCGACAGATCAAGGA
>SNQJ01S0011763.1:131557-166894 GCA_010110895.2 Picea sitchensis
CGTGATCAGTGGAGGCAAGCACTATTGATACTCACATTAATACTGAGAGGGGGGGTTGAACAATATTTCATTAACATTGTATTTTTTATTTCCTTTCAACCAATTAAGTTATTTATAAATGCACACATAATTACAGATACAAGAAGAAATCAAAATATCCATATAATTTATTTAGAAGTGCACACTTAGTGACAAATACAAGAAGAAATCAAAACATCGCGATGAAAACATTACACAAATGATTTTACATGGAAAACCAATGTGATAAAAACCACAGAACATCTTCTTTATGTTCTTCTGCAAGCACCAACTTACAAGTTATAAATTTTCAGTTCAATAGGCACCCACCTATCGTATAAAATGAGGACACCAATCCTCTCCGGAACCAACCTACCCAAAATAATGAGGACACCAATCCTATCAGGCACCAACCTGTTACAAAAATATGAGGAAACCAATCCTCTCAGGAACCAACCTATTACACAAATATGAGTACACCAATCCTTAGTGAGATTTGAGTCACCCTAGCACCACCCTACCACCCTAAACTCAAATTTTTTTATTACATCACTAAATATTTCAACAAATCCCAGAAAATTTGCATTTTTGTTCCTATGAACTATTATAGTATCATCTTCCATGTCACTTCACACACACTTTCACAATCAAAGCGCATCCATACTTATACTAATTTTCCTAAGTTCACCTTCTTGTATGTGGACGTGTAATAGTTACAATGTGGACAAAATTTGACTACATCAAAATCCTGTCAGTTATGATTTTGTATTAATAAAGTATGATGGTTATATCTTTGAAAAACTTTGACCATATCAAAATCCTATCAGTTACAATTTTGTATAAATAAAGTATGTGGATGCATGACTTTTACATTGTGAAAAAAATTTGACTAAATCAAATGGACCAAGTATTCCTTCGACTGCGATCCAAATTATCCGAGCATCTCCTGAAGAATGATTAAATAATTTCATTATGGTCTACAAAGAATCTACTATGTATATAGAACTAAAGAGAAAGACTCAAGCCACAAGTCTTCATCCTGTCGAACTTGTCCTATAATGTGCTTACTGAATCTCCCCATCAGACTTTAAGTGCCCATGGTGACTCATTCTGTCATATTCTAATTTGGACTTCATCTCATCACACTCCATTACACCATTCTTCTCACTGGCTCAAGGCACCCAACAAATTTTCATCTATACAATATTCCACACACTCTGTCGGAGTTCACTCTGTCACTTGTCACTTTTCTCAGAACATCGTCATGTTGCGGCATAAACATCCACTGATTCATTTCACTATCATAAAAAATGGAATTTTTCGCATTCCACTTTACTTATGGATTGTGTCATATATTATCCTCCTATTCTGTGTGCACTCATGGAAAACTCAATCAATTATGTGATTTATTTTTCATTGTTGATCGCTTCATCCTTCAATCCTTCTGCACAATTCTATTTTAACCATTTCATGATTTCTTCTAGGAGTTCCATTTCATTTGGATCAACAATAGTACAGTAGAAATGTTCCCTCTACACACTTCCTCTGTAATCCTTCCATGCACTTCCTCTGCAAGCATTCCACGCACTTCCTCTTCCCCTGCACCAACTTAGTGTCATATTGTTTGTGCACCATAATGTCCGTGACCTTGTTGAAATCAATGACAACATATACTCAATATAATACCCCTTTTTCATTGATGGAAACTCTTATTGTGGATTTCCTCCCCTCATCGGTGTGTTCCTCTAGCCTTCACCCTCGCTTGTTGTATGATCCTCTTTGTCACAGATGTATGTTTCTTCCCCTTTGAAATCAATGGAAAAGGGAATTGTCCTTCTAACTGCACACATCATGAGAGTGACTCCCTCTATCAGAATGTTGTATTTCTTGCTGCTCAATTTCTTTCACTACTCTCTCTGAGGCTAGGCATTTATTTCATCAACCTCCAACTTGTCATGAATATTTATACGCCCTAATAAGGAGTGGGAAGGACTCAAAACTCCTCTCTGAGGTACTCAAAGGATTCCCTAGTTAATGGATTGGTAAACATATCTACAATCTTCTCTTTGGAAGGAACATATTCTAATGTAACCACTTGATCCTGAACCTGTTCTCTGAGAAATTTATACTTGATGGGGATATGCTTAGTTTTAGAGTGTTGAATAGGATATTTGGAGATATTAATAGAACTTGTATTGTCACACATATTGAAACAGGTTGATCACAGGGAACTTGAATATCCTTGAGATTGGTCTTTAACCACAACACTTGCGTGCAACAAGATGTTGCAACTATATACTATGCTTTAGCTGTAGAAAGAGAAATGGAAGTTTGTTTCTTGTTGAGCCAAGATATTAAACAACTTCCAAGGAATCATGCACCTGCACTAGTTCTTTTTCTATCATCAATACTTCCTGACCAATTTGCATCTGTATAAGCTCTAAGAATGAGGTCTATTTTTTTTGGATACCAAAATCCATAATCAATAGTGGCTTGCAAATACTTGAATATTCTTTTGATTGCAAGAACATGAGTTTCGTTAGGATTGGCTTGAAATCTACCTACCAGACCAATTGTTTGTGTGATTTCAGTACTTGAAGTTGTGATATTGATTAAAATGCCTATCATAGACCTGTATATGGTATTATCTACTTCTAGAGCATCATCATCCTTGCCGAGTTTACAACTGGTAGTCATTGGAGTGCTCATTGGTGTGCAATTTTCCATGCCAAATTTATTCAATATTGCTTTGAGATATTTACTTTCATAAATGAAAATTCCCTTTTCTGATTGATGAATATATAACCCAATAAAGGAGGAGAGTTATCCTAACATAGACATCTTAAACTCCTATTGCATTTAAACAAAAAAATTCTTTCTCATTAATCTAATATTACTGCCAAAAATAATGTCATCAACATACACCACAATAATTAACAAATCATTACCTTTGACCTTGATGTATAAGTTGCTATCAACAATTCCCTTTTTGAATCCTTGTTGGTGCAAATACCTATCTAGTCTATAATACAAAGCTCTTGGATCCTGTTTTATCCCATACAAATATTTCTTTAGTTGACAGACATAGTTCTTTTTGTTAGTAAGCAGAAAACCTCTGGGTTGCTCCACATAAAATTCTTCCTCAAGTTCACCATTTAAACATGATGATTTGATATCCATTTGATAAACTTTGAATTTTCTGTAGCATACAAAATACAAAAACATCTTTATAGCTTCAATTATTGCAATGTGAGCAAAAAATTTCTTCAAATTCCACTCCTTCAACTTGAGAATACCCTTTGCATACTAATCTGGCCTTGTTTTTTACTATTTGTCCATCAATTTCATTTAACTTGTTTCTGTATACCCATTTAGTTCCAATTACATTCTTGTCATTTCGTCTTGGAACAAGATCCCAAGTATTATTTTTCTCTTTTTGGTCTAGTTCTTCGATCATGGCTTTGACCCAATGATCATCCTAGATTTCTTGCACAAATGTTTGGGGTTCAATCATGGACAATAGTGCAAGTTTTTCAGAGGTAGATTTATCTATAAGTTTTCTTTTGGTTTGTACTATTTCCTTATTTCCAAGAATCTAAATTTTTGGGTGATGTTTTTTAACATAACTTCATGGGGTCCTTGGTTGTGATGTTTTCATTCTCTCTTCTTCTTCTGAATCTTCTTGTTCTTATTTCTTGCCCATTACATAATATTGTAACTCGTTATTGATTGGTTCATTATATTGCTCATTATGTTGTTGATATCTCACTGAATGAATTGGTCCCTCATCTACCTTGCATCTATGTTCTTGATTATCTTATGGAGCCCTTTGTTATAGTACTTGTCTCCTTTACTTCTGGAGGAGTATACTAGAAGAATTCCTTCATCATATTTGGAATCAAACTTAAGTAAGTTGTCTTCATTTATTTCAATGTAGCATTTTCTTCCAAAAAAATTGAGGTGCTTTATTGATGTTGATCTTCCATGCCATAGCTCATAAGATGTTTTATCAATGTTTACTCTTGTATGCGCCTTATTGAGAATGTTGACAACATTTTGAACAAACTCTCCCCAAAAGGTTATGGGTACTTTTGATTCATCAATCATGGCCCTGACCATTTCTTGAACTGTTATGTTCATCCTTTCCACTACTACATTCTGTTGAGGGGTTATGGCAATAGAAAAATGTCTCTTGATCCCATGTTTTTCACAAAAAATATTGAATTCATCAGATGTGAATTCTCCTCCTCCGTCTAACCTTAGGAATTTTATTTTCAAGTCCATTTCATTTTCTACATATGATTTGAATATTTTAATTTTTTCAAAAGCCTTGAATTTATGCCTCAACAATCAAACCGAAGCCATTATGGTATAGTCATCAATTAACAAAATGAAATATATTTCACCTCGATGAGATTTTGTACTCGTAGGGAAACAAACATTTGTATGAATTAGATTAATAGGTCAAGTGGTTGAGTGTTCTTTTTCTTTGAATTGAACTCTTGATTGTTTTCCAAAATTACACGACTTATAGAAAATATTCTCATGTTTGAAGATCTTAGGAATATCTCTCACAACATATTTTCTTCCTATATTAACAAGCTAATTAAAACTAATATGACCTAGTCTTTTGTGCCAAAGCTATCTCTCATCAGGTCTACCAATGCAACATTTTTCTTTGCCTTCTTCTAGAACATACACATTCCCTGAAGTTCTAACTTCCTTAACAACAATCTTCTTTGCATTCACATCCATTACCTTATAGCCTCTTGAATGAAAAATAAAATTGTGTCCTTGGTCACACATTTGACTTACACTTAATAAGTTATGGTTTAGACCATGAACATACAACACACTGTGTGCTTTGGTATTTCCATTTTTATCTTCATCTAATACAAAAAAAAAAAATTCCTTTGATTCGAGTTGTAGCATTAATTCCAAAAGTGACAGTAACACCTTTTTCTTCATTTAGGAATTCAAACTTAATTTTGTCTCCTATCATGTGCTTGGAGAAACCACTATCAATGTATTGTTGATTTTCTTGATTTTTGGCATATAGAGCTAGTCCATGATTTTCTTCATTTTTATTTTTCTTCCTCCAAACCTTGGTAAAATATTATTTCCCATCTTGCCTAAAGATAAGAAGAAACTTGCTTCTACATTCATTTTCCTTGTGTCAAACATTATTGCATATGTGGCATTCATGGTCATTTAGTAAAGGAGAGAAGGAATTATTGAAATAATTTTGAACCACATCCTTTTGAGGTTTATTGAATTTCTTTCCTATAATTTTGTTATATCTAAAAAATATGCAACTTATAGCCTTATGTCGAAATTTTCCACAAGAGGAACAATATCCATAGAAAAAATTCGGATGCCTTGGAATGAAAAACTTACTTGTATGAATTGATCTTTGTCTACCAACTTGATATGATTCAGGAACTTGTTTCTTCCTTGCTTCATATTTGGGATGATTTAGTTCTTACTAATATTTTTCTTGGTTAGGTTAATTGTTGTTTCCATTGAGAGCATTTTCATACCTTGTAGGCTTCTCAATGGCTTTCACACTAGTGCTTGACTCACCTTCGACAATTTTTAGACTTTCCTTATATCCCAGCCCTATCTGGTCATATGGTGATCTCTGATTGCTTAGAAAGTTATCTATGGTTTCATATTCTTTTATGAATTTTATTTGAGTTTTGTATTTCTCTAGATCTTTTCTTAAGGAAACTATTTCTTCTTCTAGTTTGTCACAGATATTCTCCTTTTCTTTTATCTGATTTATCAATATTTCTTCCTTTATTTTGGGTTTTTCTAGATTATATTTGTCTTTGTAGACCTGCAACTATTCTTTTCTTAATTTGTTCTTTTTCTTGAGTCGATAGATTTCCTCAATAGCACTAATGAGTTATCCTTCCATGTATACTATAACTTCACACACTTCTATGTCTATCTAATTATATTTGTGTTGTTTCAAAGACATGAGAAGTTTTCCATCCTGAATTAGATATGTCTTATCTTCTTCTTCTTCAAAGCCTTTGCTGATAAGTGTTCTCATGAATCTTGATCTTGAGATGCTGACAATTTGAAGGATGCTTTGAATATTGTGTCCTTTAGATATGGTTGTTCTTTCCTAGTTCTCATCTCATAAACAATTTGAATTTCATGGAGCCTATCCATAGTTAGTTTGTCTTGTTCATGCATTTATTCTATAGATTATATCTTTGCATCAAGTCTTGAGGGAAGAGATCTCAGTACCTTCTAAACTACCATATCTTCTTTAATTTCCTCTCCTATCCATTTCATGGTGTTTATAGTCTCATCCACTATGAGAAAGAAACATGCAATATTTTCATCTTCACTCATTCTTAGGATTTCAAACTGCATTCTGTGAGCTTGAATTTTGGCCGACTTAACTTTCTCGACTCCTTCATAACTGCTTTCCAGTTTTTCCCATATTTCCTTTGCAGATTCCAACTACATCACTTAAAAAAAAAAAATTATGCAAGGCTTCCTTGGTCAAAATTCACAGCTTTTGCATTATGATAGTAATATTTCTTACCATATTCATCGGTTGGAAGAGAAGTTGGGATTTTATAACCATATACCACAATTTTCCATAATTACATACCAAGAAACAACAAGTAGGTCTTCATTCTAATTTTCCAAAATGATTTTTTTTTCCATTGAACAAAGGATTGTTGATTCAAAATGAATCTTTATTGGCCATACTTTCTGTGTGATATTCACTCCAAATGTTAGGCTGTAACTAAAGGAACCTATCTTTGGAACAAATTTTTGATACCCACAATATTAAGAGGGAGAGGAGTGAACAATATTGCATTAACCTTATTTTTTTTCTTTCTTTTCAACTAGTTAAGTTATTTGTAAATGTGCACATAATGAAAAATACGAGAATAAATCAAAATATCCATCTAATCTATTTAGAAGTGCACACTTGATGAAAGAAACAAGAATAACTAAAAACAACACAGTGAACATAATACACACATATTTTTACATGGAAACCCAATGCAGGAAAAAAACATAGAACATCTTCTTTATGTTCATCTACAAACACCAACTTACAAGTTATAAATTTTCAGTTCAACAGGCACCCACCTACCACAATAAATAAGGACACCAATCCTCTCAGGCACCAACCTGTCACAGATAATGAGGACACCAATCCTCTCAGGCACCAACCTGTTACAAAAAAATGAGGACACCAATACTTAGTGAGATTCCACTCACCCTAGCACCACCCTTCCACCCTAAAGTCAGAATTTTTTTTGACATCACTAAATATTTCAACACATCCTGAAAAATCTACATTTGTGTTCCTATGAATTGTTACAATAGAATATTCCACCTCACTCCATGTACACTTTTGTGATCAGAGTGCATCCACACTTATAATAATTTTCTTGAATACACCTTCTTATATGTGGACGTGTAACAATTATAATGTGGACAAACTTTGACAACATCAAAATCCTATTAGTTACAATTTTTTCTTAATAAGGTATGACTATTATATTGTGGACAAACTTTGACCATATCAAAATCTAGTCAGTTACAATTTTGTCTAAATAAAGTATGTGGACGCATGATTGTTACATTTTGGACAAAATTTGACTAAATCAAATGGACCAAGTATTCCTTCGACTGTGCTCTAGATTATCTGAGCATCTCCTGAAGAATGAAATAATAATTTCATTTTAGTCTACACAACATCTACTGCATAGATAGAACTAGGGAGCAAGACTCAAGTCACAAGTCTTCATCCTGTCGCACTTGTCCTATAGTGTGCTTATTGAATTGCCCCATCAGACTATAAGTTCCCCTAGTGACTCGTTATGTCACATTATACTTCATACTTCATCTCTTCACACTCCATTACAACATTCACCGCACTGGATTAAGGTTCTTTGTAGATTTTCATTTGCGCAATCTTCTACACACTTCGTCACAATTCACTCTGTCACTTATCACTTTTCTCAAAACATCGTTGCGTTGTGGCATAATTATCCGTTGAGTCATTCGGTGATCATGGACCAGAAATTTATCGCATTCCTTTTTAATTTTGTACTATGTTATTGATTTATGTGATTTCCTCTGCTTCATTGATCCCTTTTTCCTTCAATCCTTATGTGCACTTTTTTTTTCACCCTTTCATGATTTATTCTAGGAGTTCCATTTAACATGGATATGCAATAGTACAATACAAATAATCCTTCCACACACTTCCTTTACAATCCTTTCGTGCACTTCCTCTGCAAGCCTTCCACACACTTCCTTTTCCTTTGTACCAACTTTGTGCCATATTGTTTTTTCACCATACTCTTTGTGACCTTGCTAACGTCAATGAAAAAATATACACAACAAGAACAAAATAGATTCTGCTAAGATGGAGGCCATCATGAAATGACCAGTTCCTACAAATTACATAGAAGTTAGGATCTTTGTTGGGGAAACACAGTACTTGCGAAATTTCAAAGCTTCATTTTCAACATTAGCTACACCTCTCCATGTAATAACAATGGGAAGTAGTATTTTCCAATGGAAAATGAATCAACAGAATCATTTTGATGAGATGTAAAGAAATATCAATCAAGTGCCAATGCCTACCCTACCAAACTTGCATAATCCCTTTGAAGTGGAGATAGATGCAAGTGGGTATGCCATGGGATCAGTTATGATGTAGCGAAGAAGGCATGTCTTCTATCATTATGAAGTATTTAATGGGGTGGTTATTGACTACCCTACCTACAACAAGGATCTTTATGACTCTATACAAGATGTCAAAAAGTGGAAGCATTATCTGATTGGAAAGGAGACCATGATCAACATAGATCACCCATTGCTCCAATATTTTTAGGTTCAGAGTAAGTTAAACAAATCAAGCACTACAAATGGATGGGGTTCTTATAGCATTTTTCGTTTTCTCATAAAGAATAAGAAGGGTAGCAAAAGAAAGTTGGTAGACATGCTTTCATGACCACCTACATCTAATATTACAGTTTTGGGAACTCTGATGCACGTGGATCCTTTTACCCATGATTCATAAAAAGAGGCATACACATAAGATGAGGACTTCAAGGAGGTGTTTCAATAGCTATAAGGAAAAATTCATATAGAATAAGGTGACAAAAAGGTTGGCTAACAGTTCTATAATGGTTTACTATACAAGCTCAACAAGCTCTATGTTCCTAAAGGTGAATGATTGCAGCTTAGCAAAGAGGCTCACACCTCCAAGGTTGAAGGAAATTTTGGTGTTGGGAATACATTTTCTAACATACAAAGGTATTTGTGTTGGACCATTATGCAAGAAGATGTAGCACAATATATTAGAGGATGTATACTTTTTTTTCCTAGCAATCTCAGCGATAGGAAGCAAGGTATATACAATCCCTTACTTGTACCCACTTGACCTTGGGAAAACATTTCCATGGATTTTGTAGGAGGGTTACCAATAACCCAAAAGGGACATGACTATTTATTTGTGCTAGTTGATAGGTTCAACAAGATGTGCATTCTCATCCCTTGTAAGAATACCATCAGTGGACAAGAAGCAACAAACAAGTTATTTGAATAGGTTTGGGTGCACTTTGGGATAGTAAGGTGCATAATCTCATACAAAGATACAAAATTTGTTACTGCATTTTGGACTACATTATGGGAGACTGTGTACACTAAGTTGAAAAGGTATACAACATACCATCCACATACAAATGGGGAGACATAAGTAGTCAACAAGTCTTTGCTGCATCTTTTGAGGAGTTACAATCAAAAGCATTTGAATATGTGGGATAAAAATATGATCTGTATACAATAGTATTATAATAGATCAATCCAAACTTATATTGGTAAGTCATCTTTTGAAACTTTCTTTGGATATTTTCCACCTTCACCCTTAGATGTTGTATATCGAAATCAAGGAGGAGTGAGGGAGGAACTCATACGATATGCATTAAAGGAAGAAAAAAATGTTTAGAAGATAAGGTATATTTATTTACAAGTACATGAGACACTAGAGAAGTCACAAGAAAAGTACAAGGCTATTCATGACTAACATAGAATAGAGAGAACATTTAGAGTGGGAGATAGAGTATGGTTACAACTGGATAAGGAAACTTGAAATACTACAGGGTCCTGGTAAGAAGATAAAGGTTGTGTGGTATGGTCCTTTTTAGGTATTGGAAAAGGTGGGAGATAATTCCTACAAACTCATTATATCCCCACACATGCACATTTAATTAGTAGTGAATGTGGAGAATCTCAAACTCTATGAGTTGTCCATGTTGGATTAGGAGGAGGAGAAATTCCTACCTTCCATAGAAAATTTAGCACTTGATTCTTAGGTAGAGTTTAAAGAGGACACAATTTTGCAAGAGAAATCAAAAACTACAAGACATGGGTAACATGACCTTTGGAAGATTGGGTTGAAAGGACAACTTCTAGGAAAAACAAAGCGGTACTCCAAGGAGAGGGTTGAGGAAACATTTCCTTGCCCCATTAAATAAATATTTTGGGGACCAAATACTCCCTGAATGGGGAGGTATGATCCATATTATATCATTATATTATTTGTCATATATCGCGATGCTTTTAGAGTGGAAAAGTGGAGGAATCAAGTTGCAAGTTCATTTAGTGCTAGGGCCCAGTTTGGAAAATTTGCATCTAGAACCTCCTAGATCCATTTTGAGGAATCAAATGACATTATTTGGGGTTAAAAATTTCCTAGCATGTTTAGGATCCTGTAAATTTATTCTACACATCGAGACCTTTCCAATGACATAAAAATTGTGTCAATCAGAGCTCGTATGAAAAAGTTATTCCTCTCGCAAGTTGACCTACCTTGTTGACCACCATGGTATGACATGATGCCATGTCATCCCTTGTTACTCGTGCATATGGGGATAGCCACATATTTGATTTCAAAAATACTCTAGAAGTTCCAAAAACCTATCACAATTGAGGGTTGAGGAAGTAAAAAACCTACCCCTGGATGGATATCAAGCTATGTTAAATACCAGATCAGTAGGAGGAGAATGTGTTCCATTCTAGTTTATTGTATTTTGTTCCAAAGAAAATAAGAACAATTGGGACTAGGAAATTAGAGAGCATAATAGAGGGGGTTAATGTTTTGTAGTAGCCTAATATGCTACAAGTCGCAGGTAACTCCATAGAGAGTGCCTTCTCCTTTGAATTTTCATTATTTCCATACCAGAGAAAAGAGAGAAGAGCATCCTCACCTTCTAGCTGGGTTTTCTCTTGTAAGGGTTTCCCAGATAAAATATTTGTGTCATTTTTTGGATGGTGTGTGATTGTATTTTTTTGTTCTCTATTTTCTGCATTTTATCTATTTCAGGCATATGCAAAAAATGAATAACTAACATTCTGGAAAACTAAAGGAATTTAACCTTCATAGGTATATTTTAGTTTTATTTATCGGATCTATTTTTATGAATTGTTATAGTAGAATATACATGATAGTTTATAGCTCAAAATAGTTCACTATGTAATCATTTAAGAAAAATCAAATAGAAAAGACACGTGTAGAATAGTCCCATATACTTTTGAAAAATTAATGACTCCAAAATGCCTTCTTCTCTTTATTTCTCAGAAATAATAGTATCATATAAGAATATAGTGGGAAAAAGTATCATATGCCTTCTTCTATCTTTGTTGGGCCTCTCTTTTCTAAGATAAGAGAGTCTCATTACATTCCCTAACTATTGTTGGAATACTGAGAGGTGGGTGAATCAATATGATCACAATTAACAATTTTAATCAGAATATAAAACCTCTACTGAATATTATGAGAATTCAAAGTATCATCAACACCGTAAACATCACATAAACACAATACACCCAAATTTTACGTGGAAACCCAATGCGGGAAAAAACCACAGAATGATTTTATTATTGATCAAAGACTAGACTGATTGGAAGCACCAACTTCATATTTCTCCATCTACAACTGGAAGGAGGATCCAACCCCGTATTTAGAGGATAAAACCTAAAAGAATATCCAAATCCCTAATTTATCTGGCTCCAATCGGAAGGAGGCTACAACCCCCTTTCCTTGTCTCGTCCAACATCCCTGAAATATAAATGTAAACAACCATGTCACTACCTGTGCTACTGTAATGTAATGATAACCTCTTTTTTTTGTTGTTGTTATTGACACCTCTATTTCTACTAATTATATCAATATCTTATCAAGGTTGCAAACACACATACCTCATACCAAAATCCACAAAACAATTCTTCAAAACAAGTTCTTATAACTCACTACGACATACATGTTCCTAATTTATTCAGAATAACTTCCTAACACACTCAGGAAGACATACCTTTACCCTGAAACTGAACTGAGTTACACATCCCTTATCTTCTTGGATTTTTCCTCGGAGGTCCATGACTCTATGCACTGTCTACCAGTGGGTATCCATGCTTTTCCTCACTGCAGGCTAGTGATGTCCATTCTTTTCCTCCTGAAACCCGCGGATATACTCAAGGAATTCATTTATGAAACCCCTTATCCATACTCTCATCTCTTGCAAACTTCTTACTTCACTTGAATTCTTTGTCTTGGACTCACTGCCTTAGATCTATAGCCTATATTCTCATAAGTGAATACACAGAAGTGGTTTGCAATTGAATCTTCTATGTGTTTTAAAGAGAAATTTATTAATGACATGCAACTTCCATGAAACTCATGATGGCATGCAACTTACATGCAACTCAAATTCATCTTATTATCTTATGTTTACTTCCACTTTACTTTGACATGCAACTTTTCTCAAGGGTTGACACCAATCTCAATAATTAATTATTCCTAAAATAATTAATTAATCTTTTTGAAATAATTAATTAATCTTTCAACAATCATTCTAAACAATTAATATTTCAATAATTAATCCCTTGTTGAAACCACTTTGACTCGTCAATCTTCTTGATGACCTTCTAGAGGATTCTAGAATATTCTTGAGGGTCCTCCAACTTCAAAGAGCCATATCTCCTCAATTGTGAGGAACTATGTGGCATACTATATATCACCAGAAATGGCATGATGTGTACTATCCATCTATGATAGTCTTACTTGCAAGTATATTGACCTTCATGTCTTTATTCCTCGATCAAATACAAGTTCCACGACCAACATGTCACTGGATTGTCTCACGTGGATCATATACCAAAGGCACCTCTCAAACAGATGTCCACCATCCCCAACACATGCCTCTACCAAGAATTTACCAAAGTCACCAACATACCATCACAAAATATGTGTCTGTACCATGCATCAACCATGCATATCAACACCTTTACCATACCATGTGAAAATCATGCACATCAACTATGTACATCAACCATTTATGTCAACCTATATTGTGATCTGTACGATAAAAATTGCATCAACCATGCACCAAACCTATATCATTTCATCAATGATATACCATATCCCAAGTGTATACCTTAACAATGTGTCAATATCAATGGTATACCTATAACACAATAACCAAAAATCTCGTCCACATCTCTAGGGATTCCATAATTCTCCAAGGGTTTCTATCAATCTCTAATATCACTGTCCAAGGGTTGACATCAATGACAACTAACTATTAAAACCAACTTTCCAACAATATCCCCCTTTGGAATTAATGGAAACACCAACATTGATGGAAACACTTAGATATGGCAACACCATTCTCATGCTCCCCCTGTGACAATCACTCATTTTTTCTATTTTTCCTCCTTTGACATCAATGGCAAAGGGTATCTGCCTTAGGGTTTCTCCCCCTGTCTTCATGCCTCTGTTCTTTCTCTTCACATGTTTCTGTTATTTCTCTCTCCGTGACTTCACTACAAGATATCATGTGGATCAAATGTAGGTCTTCTTGTACCTTATTCCTTTTGGAGTTTTTATCCATTGTGCTTCCTCTTGTAAATCACTAACATACATAAAAACATTCAAAGTTTGAGCATTCAAATATTTCATTATCAAAAAAATCCAATTGTCTCTGAGTTAGTATCTGAAATAATATGTCTTGAACTCATCCTCTCATCCACTGACATATATCTATCCAATCCTTCCAAGTGTGTTATGAATCCATCCTTTCCCATGTGACCCATATTGATCGTGAGTCTACTACACAATTGTCCACAATACTGACCCATCGCTAAATTAAATGTTCTAAAGACTTATTTGAATCCATTGCAACTAATCATCACATACTAGCATCTAAAATTGAAACAACTATGCCCATTGATATACTCAACTACAAATCAAACTCTACAAATATGCAATGAATATATTCCTACCTGAATATGTACTCTATGAATCTATGCATCAAAAAGTGTACCAACGATATTTTTGTGTGAGACAGATGATATTTTGAATACCTACATGGAGATGTGTTTCAAAACTTGTTCCTTAACCAACCAATCTGTCATTGGACATCCTATACATCTATCATTGAACCACTCTAAATAAAACATCTGTAACACCACTCTGAAACATTTCATGTTGTCTGAAGGATATATCTTTGAACTGTAACAACTATTGCATAGAATCCCCCTATTGAATATTCATATTACCTGGGAGCCTCCAAGTCAGATGGATCAGAACAATGGAGGAATATGCCCCAATGTGGAGTAGTCTTTTTCTTCATCTGTGGATCCATCATCTTCCCAAATTCTAACACTTTCTTCTCGAATTCTAACATCTTCCCTTCTGGATGTTGATTCATCATGATATCATACTACTATGTATCCTAAGAGTGTGGATTTTGGGACATGTTCTTCCTTTACATGCTCTGCATTATGATCTTGCACTGTTGTGGATTTTGACAATACGATCCTTGAGACTTGTTATTATTTCACTTGCTTTTCTAGTATTTCTCGTACTATTGCAAATATTTAAATCTGTGGGACCTCTTCTTCATTCATCTGATCTTATTATATTTCTACTCTTTTCTAGACCTTCTTATACCTATTATAATTTTTTTCTAAATCATGGATGGCTCTATCACGCTTTTGCATTTTCGATCTATGTGACCATAGTTCTGGCATTTGTAACATTTAATATTGTTAGGAGCCACGTAAGCACTACTTGCTTGAACATTTATTCCATATGATATGCATTCTACAACTTTATGTCCATAGTTAGTACAATGAAAAAAATGTCCATAAAAGAATCTTTGATACCTGGGAATAAATGATCTTCTTTGTGATGCATTCATTTTGAATTTGTCTTCTTGAGTATTCTTTATTTCTGGAATGTTCTTCTCTGGGGGATTTCATTCTTCCTTCTTGATAATATATGCATACCTTCTTTTTTCTGGTTCATGTTCTATTGTCTTGGAGCTCGACCCTTTCTCGTTATGTACTTGATTGTATCCTATATATGACATGTCATCTGATGATATTTGACTGGTGATTATTTGATCCAATATTTTAGTGGTCTTATGTTGCATATCTTTCTTCTAAATATCTTTTTTTAAATACACTACTTCTACTTCCAAGCTTCCAATCATTTTCTCCCTTTCTTCTAATTGACTTCTAAGAATTTCCTCAATTATTATTCCTTCTTATCTTTGAATTTTTATACTTCTGATCATCTTCTCTAGTTCTTCAGAGTTGGACTTCTGATATTCCTCTTTCATTTTTAACTCTTCCTTGAGTGACTTATTTTTCTTTATTTCCTTCCTAAGTTCTTCTAATGCACTGATTATCTCTTCTCTGAGATGACTTCACCTTCTCCTTTGGAATAATATTCTACTTCCTTGAAGATTACTCTTTTTGAATCATTGTCACTATCATTATCCTCCTTGTTTCATGAGGAATTGTCCTCCTTTGAGTAAAATTTTTTCTTAAAGAATTTCTTTCTTCTCATGTTTCCTTTTTTATGTTTATTTTCCCTTTTTTATGCTTCTTCTTCATCACTATATTTATTCCTGTGAGGACATTTAGAAGAAAAATGACAGATACCACCACAGTTTAAACATTTCAATGGAAGCATACCTTTATACTTTTCGTTTTTTCTTTCATTTCCTTATGAAGATATCCATCTCTTCATCTTAGTCTAAAACATCACTGCAATTGCAACTTGGTTTTGAATTTTTATAGTACTGCTTCTTTGTCTTCTTTGATTCCTAGAAAGATTCTTCCTTTGTGGCTGAGTTATCTTATTTTGTTCTCATTTCATAGGCTATAAATATTCCATGTAGCTCGTCCATGCCTAATGTACCGAGATATGATATTTTTTCTAGGGATAATATTTTAGAATCAAATCTCATAGGAAGAGACCTCAATACATTTTTAACAACCAATGAGTCATCAACTTATACTCCCAATCATTTAATAGTTTTAAGTACTTCGTCAACTAGCATAAGTTAGGATGCAATGTATTCATCTTCCTTTATCTTCAGCTGTTCAAACTTAGATCTGAAAATTTGAATCTTAGCTCCCTCTACCTTTGCATCTCCTTCATAAATATTTTGGAGTTTATACCAAAGATCCTATGCACTATCACAATGCATAACTTTAACAAATAATGAATCAACTAGTATTATTAGAATAATACCTTTATCCTTTCAATTGTTTTCTATGAGTTTCTTTCCATCTTTGTTGGTTAGGGGAGGGGTTGGTGTTGTATACCCATCTACTACTGATTTCCAAACATCAAATCCATGTGCCTATAAAAAGGTTTTCATCCTTTTATTCTAGAAGGTACAATTATGACCATCAAACTTTGGTGCTCCAATCTTGGCATATTCCATGATCTCCTTCCAGTGGTTATATTTCTTCCTGAAGGACCGACTCGGATACCAATTATTGAGATATTGATAGGGGGGGTGAATCAGTATGAGCACAATTATTAATTTTGTTCATAATATAAAACCTCCAATGAATATTATGATCATTCAAAGTATCATCAACACCATAAACATCACATAAACACAATACACCATAATTTTACGTGAAAACCCAATGCGGGAAAAAACCACAGAATGATTTTCTTATTGATCAAAGAGTACATTCATTGGAAGCACCAACTTATTATTTCCTAAGCTACAACTGGAAGGAGGCTCTAACCCCATATTTACAGGTTGTAACCTAAAGGAAGCACCAAATCCCTAATTTATCCATCTCCAACTGGAAGGAAGCTACAACCCCCTTTCCTTGCCTCATCCAACCGCCCTGAAATATAAATGTAGAAAACCTTGTCACTACCTTTGTTGTTGTAACTGATAACTTCTTGTTGTTTTTGTTCTTGATACCTCTATTTATTCTATTGATATCAATATCTTATAAACACCACAACCACACATACCTCATACAAAAATCCACAAAATATTTCTTCAAATCAAGTGCTTATAACTCACTAAGACATACATGTTCCTCATTACTTCATAATAACTTCCTAACACTCAGGAAGACATAAATTTACCATAAAACTAAATTGAGTTCTAGATCCCTGGTCTTCTTGTATTTTTACTCACGGATTTGTGACTATATGCACTGTCTTCCCGCTGGTATTCACGTTTTTCCTCATTGTAAGTTGTGGATGTCTGCGCTTTTCCTTATGAAACCCGCGGATATACTCAAGGAATTCCTATATGAAACCCCTTATCCACACTCTCAGCTATTGAAAAATTATTACATCACTTGACTTCTCTATCTTCAACTCACTTCCTCATATCTTCATTCTGTATTCTCATAAGTGAATACACATGTAAGTGATTTTCAATGGAATCTTCTCTGTATTTTAAAGAGAAAATTAGTAATGTCATGCAATTAACATGAAACTCATGATGGCATGCAACTCACATGCAACTCAAATGAATCATGTTATCTTTTGTTTACTGCCACTTTACTTCGACATGCAACTTTTCTCAAGGGTTGACACCAATATCAATAATTATTTATCCCTTCAATAATTAATTATCCTTACAATAATTACTTAATCTTTTTGAAATAATTAATTAATCTTTCAACAATGATTCTCAACAATTAATATTTCAATAATTAATCCCTTTTTGCAACCACTTTTACTTGTCAAGCTTCTTGATGACCTTCTAGAGGCTTCCAAAATATTCTTGAGGGTCCTCCAACTTCACAGAGCCATATCTCCTCAACTGTGAGGAACTGCGTGGCATACCATATATCACCGGAAAAGGAATGATGTGTACTATCCATATATGATAGTATTACCTGCAAGTATACTGACCTTCATGTCTTTATTCCTCTATCAATTGTATTTTCCATGACCAACCTCTCACTAGATCCTCTCACATGGACCATATACCTAGGGCACCTCTCAACCAAATGTCCACCATCCCCATCACATGCCTCTACCACGCATGTGTCGAATTCACCAACATACCATCAAAATATATGTTCTTATACCATACCATGTACCAACCTATACCATGCATCAACCATGCACATCAACACTTGTACCATACCATGTGCCAACCATGCACATCAACTTGTACCACAATCTATACCATAACAAGTGCATCAACCTTGCACCAAAACTGTACCATTTCATCAATGATATACCATATCTGAAGTTTATACCTTAAAAATGTGTCAATATCAATGGTAGACCTCTAACAGGACAACCAACACTCTGTCCACATCTCTTGGGATTCCATACTTGTCCAAGGGTTGACATATATATCTAACATCACTCTCCAAGGATTGAAATCAATTACAACCAACTTTCCAAACCAAATGTCCAACAACTATCATCATTTCATATGATGGTTACATATTTTCATTTCCAATACTCATGCCTCCTATATAATTTGAATTCTACTTTATGGAAAATTTACATAATAGAAAATTATTAAGCCTTCTTCGAGGCTATGTCATCTACAAAATTTACCTAGGAGTTAGAGGATTTAGTTATTTTTCCTAATATACCTAATTTTACTTATTAAAGTACCAACTCTTCATAATATACTCTGTCAGCTACCTCTATTTTCAAATCCCTCCATATTACTTTTACAAACTCATCTCTTGCTAACAAAAAATTCAAGTATTGGATCAAAGTATTGATTGACAACTTATTTATTGACTTTGTTTAGTTGTTCAATTTCTTGTTTCATCTTCTCTCTTATCTTCATTTCCTCTTATACCCTGGTTTTTCTTGGTACCTCTTGGGCCAATTCTTTGTTGAGTGGAAAATGAAAAATTTCTACCCTCTCATTAGGAGAGATCCACACTCGTGTACCATACTTTTTTGTGCTAATTATGGTTTCCTTTACTCTTGAGTAATAGATTTTTCATCTGTTCAACAATATCTGAGTTTTCCCCTACTCCTTTTTAGTGAAACCTAAAATATTTGTAGGGGGTTGTTTATATAAGCTTTGTCAGTGAATTATTCTCTCAAATTCATGCTATGTATCATTATATTGACCTTTAAACTCTTGCAATTGATCAAATAAACTTATAACTTCTTTTTTATTATCTTGTATGTCTTTCATCGCCATGAAGAAGTTTGTCTGAGATTCCCTCAGTTGTTCATTTTATTCCATAGGTTCATCTCTAAAAAATTTAAGGAAACTATTTTCTTCACTACTCGATTTCAGTTGTAACCTCCTTATTATTCTTCCATGTCAATGCTCTTGTGATTTTGTTTTTCAAGAAAGTTGGTCTTTTCTTACCTTTCTGTTCTCAATTCTTTTTTTTCTTGAGTGTATTCTTATTTTAGGTTTTCCATTTCAACCCTATGGAGTTGATACTTTTTGTTTGTAATAATATGCAATTCATTTTCTATCTATCCTTCCTATTGTTGCATTTATTTCTCTAGGCTTGTTACTTTACCTTTGTAGTATTCCAAAAAACTATTGAGTTCATTGATAGTGATATTGTTAGCCACTGTAATTTCATTTAAGGAAATGGGTGTTTCCTTTTCCTATATTTGAGGGCCAATCTTGGTTAGGTTCCATTTAATGTTTCTTTTGATTTTTTCTGACTAGAGGTCCCTTCTGTCCTTGGCCTATTGTATTCCCTTCTAGTGATTCCCTTTTTTGAATTTCTATAATAAATTCTCCTATTGATATCACCACATCATCCAACTGAAGAAATTGCAAATATGAATATGAAAAATAAAATGAAATTATATTTATTGGAATCCTTGGGTTTATAGGATAGGTAAGCATTGGCATTGCCTTAGAAAATCCCATAGTCGAGCTCTTACTTTTGTTTTCTTCTTCTATTTTATTTTTCTCCTCCTCATCTTTGAAAGTTTCATCTTAAAATATTTTTGTTCTTCAACAACTTTGCAGGTTGCTTCTTCTTCTTCCTTTCTTTGTTTTTCTTTCCTTTTATCCTCCTCGTCTTTGCAGGTAACCTCTTATTGAAGTATTTTTTGTTCTGCCTCTATTTGAATATTTTCTTTCTCCTTCTTCTTCAGTCTTTATTTTCCTTTCAGAAATTTCTTCATTGCTTCTTCATCGTTTTCTTGATGATCCTTTTTATTTTCCTCTAGCTATTCTTGAGTGGCGATCATCAAATTTTGTAGCTTCTCTTGGAAAAATACTTTCCTTTTTTCCTATTCAACTAAAAATGGGTCAATTTGGTGTACCCCTTATATGCAAAATAATTCTTCCTCATATGTTTTAACCCATCAAAAAATATCCTCCTCTTCCTTATAGTGATTAAAAATGACCTTCTTAGGGTCATGTCCTTTTTCATTTCCTATACTTAGAATTAGGTCCTTTAGGAAAACTACTTCTTTCTTTGCATGAGGAACATTGAGCAAGGTGAATATCCCTAACTTGATAGGGAAGCTAGGTCAGATTCTCTTACTTCGTGCAAATAGAGTTACAATGATGCATGCTTCAATTATTTTGTATGCTACTTCCCTACCTAAAATATTATCTAAGACATATATAGGAAACAAGTGGGGAGGACCAGTGCAACCAAACACGCTAATCAAGGAAAATTTTAGAGGCTAAATTTCGCCCATGGGATAATATTCCATGCTTTTTCCAAGAAAACGATTGGCCAATTTCCATTTTTTCTAAAAGCGATTCACCCAAATTGTATAGAATAAAATTATTTTCCTCAAAAATAGCCCAAATTTTATAGAAACTATAAAAATCCTTAGAAATTTGAATTTTTTTAGAAAAATATGGCCAAACATTTTATAGTTTGCATATTAAGGACTAGTAATATTTGCAAGGTTTCTAGATTCTTATATAAATTTTCGTCCTTACAATTATCCCTGACCCTAATGTATGTATAATTCTTTTCCAGGTACCAGTTTACAATTTCTTTTTTAGGATTTCTAAGGCCTATGATGATAACCTATGAATGGGTTGGATGAAAACAAATGATACAATGGTGCGAAATATAAATCACAAATTTCATAAAAATGTTCTTTGAATTTTCTCTCCCATAGCTCAAAACAATATACATGAATAATGGGTAAATCAAGGTTCCATTTCCAATTCATTTATGGAATAGAGGCATAAGCACAAATTGCATCAATTAGAAATACAAACATATAAAAAGTTGTTTTTCTTTCCTTTGTGTGCTTCTTGGATGTTGAGGTCGATGTTAGAAAAACAGGACCGTGGAGCAATAAAATAAAAACAAATGCGGAAACAAAACACAGAAGATACACAATACAATAGAGACACATATTTACGTGGTTCACCCAGTGTGGGCTACGTCCACCAGAGAAATTGCCAGGTCATTGCTTTATTATTAGTCAACATATGAAGGGATACAACCTACAACAAACCCGATGTAACTTCCTCTTCTTTCTCTCACAGTCTCCTATCTCAGAATACAATATTCACCATCAACCATAGCCGCAATACATTTCCCTCATAAAAGAGGGTTTCCTTCTAGGAATACAATATTCACCATCAAACCATAGCTGCACATATTTCTCATAAAAGAGGGTTTCCTTCTCTAGAAGGAAACCCTAATGCCATCTTAACACCATTAGATCTGCAACCTTATAATGAACGGGTCTGCATTTTACAATGAAATTACAATATACATTTCATATTTTCAAGCCACCCCTCGAAACTCCCATCGAGGGATCTGCCCCCTGGTCCCAGCCACTTGCCCTGCACTCCCCTGCATGGGATAGCCCATGACTTCACAGAGGGGTAACTCCTCTTTGCACTCCCCCGCTGGGAGAGTGTACATACTGGGTGTAAATACTTCATGGGGTATAAACACAGCTCAACAAACTAATCAAGAGTTGTATATGCTAGACTCTAAACCTTCTTGGACTCCAAATTTCTATCTTCATCTTCATTCTTGAAGACCAACTGAAACTGAGTAGGAACTTAAGCCCCGGCTACTCCCTTTGTTAACATGTCTCTGGGATTCTAGAGCTAGATAGTGTGTATCTTTTTCCAACTTCAAATGTCCATCTTCCAAAGAGAATCATATGAAGTGGTACCTAAATCAGAGCATGATTAGCTCTCCAATGGAAGGTTGAGTTCTTTACAGGATGGCACACTCTGACTGCCACAATACAACCTGTTGTTCTCCGCTTCATTCCCAATTCTCCATAAACCTCTATAACCAAATCATCTCTTTTATTACTATCTTTCTTAACATGTCTATAGGATTCTGACTATTGTGTATCTTTTCCAACTACAAAAGGTTGTTTCACCTACAGTAAAAACATACCCTGGTGCTCCTCTTGCTGTCTTATCACCGCCATATCTAAATCAATATATCCTCAGAAAGTGTCTCAACTCCAAAACATAACAATGCATGTGAGTAGTAGTACCTCTCAAATGTCTGAGAATCCACTTTTAATCGCCTCCCAATTCTTTTTACCTAGATTGTTCATATACCTGCTCAACCCCAATTGCATGTGCAATATCTGGTCTTGTAGTAAACCATTGCACACATCAAGCTACCAACCACCCATTAACAAGGACCCTGACATGTATTTTATCTCCTCCTGTCTTGGGACACATTTCTTAGTTAATTTGAAATTATTAGCCAAAGGTGTACTAACTTAGTTTTGCATTCTGCATTCTAAACCTCTCTCCAACACCTTCTCTCTGGTGGTAAAATTCTCACCCCAGTCAATGTCAATTTATGATTTTATGTCTCTTGTTATTCTCATGCCAAGGATTTTCTTTGTAGCACCCAAATCCTTCAATCGCAAATGAATTGGATAATTTTTTCTCCTTTGAGCACATTTATATCCTGTATTTTAGACCCCAAATAAGTATTTACCCATACAATAGTAAAGAGATAATAAAGTCATTTTCTATCTTTTTTAAAATAAACACAGTTGACATAATGGTATCTATCCTTGTTCTGTCATAAACCTGCTAAACTTCAAATATCACTACCTTTGAGATTGTTTTAGGCCATACAAGATCTCTTCAACCTGCATACCAAAATCTCCTCCTTCCCTTTACCCTCATACCCCTGTGGTTGTTGTATATAAATCTCTTCCCCCAACCTTTATGGAGAAAATTTGTTTACATCTAACTATTCAAGATGAAAATCTTCTCCTCCCACAAGACTATAAAATAGTCCTAATTGAAGTCATTTTAACAACAGGAGAAAATACATTTCATCAAAATCTATACCTTCTTTTGTGTAAACCCCTTTACAAAAAAGGTGCCCAGCCTGAAAATTTTTTTTTTCCTCCATCTTCTTCCTTCAAATTGTAAACCTATTTATTCTTCAATGCTCTTTTTTTCCTCATAGGCAACTGAACTAAGTCCTAAGTCTATTTATTTACCAAGGAAACCATTTCCTCTTCCATGCCTTCTGTTTCACTTCTTTTTGGTGTTCACCTGCATTGCCTCTTCATACCCCTGTTCACCTAATCAAATGACACAATACAATGAAGGAGTACTGGTCTGGGAGGTATACTTAACCTTGGATCTTCTAACAACACTTGCAGTGTGTGTTTTCAGGTACATGTTTCTCCTGTTGTTGTACATTTTGATTTTTCTCTGGTTCCTTTGGAATTTATTTTCAAGCAGATGTCACTGCTATCGTATTCTTGTTTTTCTTTTTCCTCGCTTTTCCCCAAGAACTGGACATCTTTGTACATGACCTCTCATTGAATATGACATCTCATCTTGTACGATTTTTTATTTTCTATAATCCCATAAGTTTATAAATCTCAAGCAAACTGACACACCTGTTAGAATCCCACAAGGTACACTTTGGATTTTGCCTCAAGCTTTGTTCTATTTTCTTTATCAATATGGACAAATGCTTCACAACCGAAAGCCAAAAAGAATAGTTTACCTTTTTTCCTCGCCCATTCTCCTCCACCCTACCATCCAAACAAATTTCAGGTCCCTCTTTTTATTGGGAAAAACAATATTTACATCATCTACCCAGAATTGTAAGGAAAAACCAACATGCAAACTCATAATTTTTGCACTTCCATTGATTGTCCTATTCATCCTTTTTAAAATATCATTTTCTTGTGGTGTTCTTTGAACCTGCCTCTCTACAAATCCCATGGTATGAATAGTAATCATCAAACCTCTTTACAATATTCACTCCATTATCTGATCTTGAGACACTTCAAATTTTTTCCTATCTCATTCTCAACCAAAGCTTTCCATTTCTTAAAAGTATCAAAAACATCGCATTTTGTCGAATGCAATAATAAACCTGCTCTTTTCTAGGTTGCATATCAATAAAGCAGTAATATAATAATTAGGAGCCACCAAGAGATGGTAGTCCTTAAGTTGTCCCCTATACATCTGTATGCACAAGTCTAACCTTTCATTCTTCTTTCTTCAACTATGAGAAATCTGAATCTCTTTTGTTTTGCATAAACACAATTTTCACAGAAGTCCAAATCAATTTTGTTTAAGATCTGACAACATTAAATTTCTTTTTTGTGAAGTATCTGTATACCCTTATCACTCATGTGGGGTCCAATCCCATGATGCTATAGTGTTGTATCCGTTCTGTAGAAGCTAAACAGATAGAAGAGTCAGTATTACCAAGACATAACATACAATGTACCTACCTTCTCCTTTCTGCTATCACCAATGATCCTTTGATGACCTTTCCACGTCTTATGTGTAAATATGATATACAACCTCACTTTCCAACCACCCTGTTGAAATTAGATTTTCCTTAAATCTAGAACATGACTTACCTTACTCTTTCAATTGGTTTCCATTTTGTTGTTTTATTTTTTACCTTTCCCATTCCAACAATTTTGTATGCTGCATCATCACCTTTGAAATGAACCTGTCCAAAATCACCTTGAACATAATCTAGAAAATGTTTCCTATGGGGTGTGGTATGAAATGAAGCTCCTAAATCTACTACCCAAGAAGGACATTTGCTAGCTACCCAAGACTCAGAAATATTATCTAGAGAAAGAATCAAAGAATATTGTAACACATCACCTGTTACATTTGCTTCCTGATTTCTCTCCTGTTGTCCATCTATTTGTTTCTTTGGAGCTCTGCAGTCTTTCTTAAGATGTCCTTTCTTCCCACAATTCCATCACTCTATCTTTCCAAGTCTGGATTTGGATCTTCCCTTCCTAGAATTCCCATGGTTCCCGAAACCCTTTCCTCTATCCTTTTGTCTTCCCCTGTTCTCCATGTTCAACGTATTTCCTGATGTCTCACCTATGCTTTTCCGTCGCATTTCCTCACCAAGGATAACACCAAAAAAATCATCAAAATTTAAAGTATTTGAACCAGAGACAGAGTTACTTACAACCATGACCAAGCCGTTCCAACTTTCTAGCAATGAGCACAAGATTAGAAGATCCCTAACCTCATCATCAAAGTCCACTTTTACAGAACTTAGTTGATTAGTAATCGTATTAAAATCATTTAAATGATCTGCAACAGACCCACCTTCTGACATCTTCATATTAAATAATCTCTTCATTAGAAATACCTTATTGGACACCGAGGTTTTTTCATACAATTTGGCCAATGCGTCCATCAAACCCTTCGTTGTCTTTTCTTTGGAAATATTGAAAGCCACCAACGCTACCAGGCTCAGCCATATCATTCCTAGAGCCTTTCTGTCAAGAATCTCCCATTCTTCATCCTTCATGGCCATCAGCTTCTTTGCTACTCCACCCAATGGTAGGAATAGATCCCTCTAATATACATAATCTTCCATCTGCATCTCCCATAACTGGTAGTTTTGGCCGTTAAATTTCTCAACCCTAAACTTTCCATCTTCCGACATTGCTCCCACTCGAACCAGGAACCTCTTTTCTTGTGAGTTACCTTTCGCTCTGATACCAGTTGCTAGAAAAACAGAACCGTGGAGAAATAAAATAAAAAAAATTACAGAAACAAAACATAGAAGATACACAATACAATAGAGACACAGATTTACGTGGTTCACCCAGTGTGGGCTACGTCCACCAGAGAAATTGCCAGTTCCTTGCTTTATTATTATCCATCATATGAAGGGATACAACCTACAACAAACCCGATGTAACTTCCTCTTATTTCTCTCATCTCCTATCTCAGAATACAATATTCACCATCAACCATAGCCGCAATACATTTCCCTCATAAAAGAGGGTTGCCTTCTAGGGAAAAAAACCCTAACATAATCTCTACCATTAGATCTGCGACCTTATAATGAACGATCCAGATTTACAATGAAATTACAATATACATTTAAAAGGAAAATTTTCCTTCGGGGGCTTTTCCCCCGAACCCCCGCTTACCCCTAGACCCCGCAGAGGGGGTACCCCCCCTCTGCACTCCCCGGCATGGAAGAGTGTACATACTTCTGGGGTGTAAATACTTCATGGGGTATAAACACGACTGAAAGCAAGGACCTATGAATTAGGAAGATAACCAAGCTCCACAACCAACAGTCGATGTTCAATGATAGGATATGGGCCCAATTGAAGACTTGTCCCTTTTCCACAACTGTGTATGCCATCGCATTCCACTCAATATTGAAAAGTATACAATTTTCCTCTCCACATAATATGCATATCATAGCTATCGATAGTTGATATGGTGGCCAAAATTATTGGGCATTATATACGTTGTTGATCTGGGTTATGAAGGGTCTATATTACTCCCACCACTCTTTGAGAATTTCTAAAGGATTTGGATTCTTCTTAGTAAAATTTTCCATAAAAAAATTTGTTGAGAAAAACATAAGGCTTAGGTAGTTGGTACAATTGATAAAAACTATCATGATTCGAAGGGCCTATTGCATTCCCTTTTCTATTTATAATCATGTAGTCTTGTGAATTCACATGTTGATATGTCCATCTAGATGCATAGTGATATGGAATAATCATGGGATGAGAAACAATGACGTATATGCCACTATTTTGTATGTTTTGGTATATTTTGGTATATCACCTTCACGTGTAATATGGGATTGTAGGGGAAGGGATCGATGTTTAATAGTATTACTATGGAAACTCATGCTTGCGGGTCACGTGAGCATGAGGGTCACATGTTGTAGGTGAATGAATGGAATGTTCAAATGTCATTTGAATGGAGAATACCCGCGGAGTTGAATCGACAAGGTTTATGGGTCGCAGCTTGCGGGTATATATGAAAGATTTCAAACTCTGCAAGTATTATCCCACAAACTTTGTGTCTTGCATGTTGTAGAAGGATACATTATATAATCAACAGGTACTTCAGACACAAAACTCTTGCGAGGATTCTCCCATAAGATTTCACTTTGTGGGTTGCGGGAAAACATGTGACATTGTTAATAGGTAACCTCATGCAAAATTCCCACAAAAATTATGCTTGCTTTGCAAACTACTGGTGATATTCAAGTATGATATCTATTTTCAACAAGAAACCTACACTCAAAATATTCCAGTGAATCTTGTCGTTATAGGTTTACATGGATAATGTAGATTGGTTCATGGGTGGTGAAATTGAAGATTGATTCATACCTAAAACAAAGGGGTGTACTTATAATGAGGGGATGTTAGTGTGAGGGTGGATCCCACAAGACTTGTTTATGGAATATGGAAAATTACTACCTATGTGTTACCCTAAAAGAATCTTATAAAAAATATATATCAAAACTAAAACCAGAATCAAGTAGGATTAATCCACAAAAATCCATATGGTTCAAGGGTAAAGAGGAGATCCATGGCATAGAATCATTCAAACCTTAGTTTACACTCCATATCTTGCACGGTCTAAGTGCAAATTGTTTGTATGGGGGCCACTAAATTTTCCACAAAAATCCATATGGTTCAAGGGTAAAGAGGAGATCCATGGCATAGAATCATTCAAACCTTAGTTTACACTCCATATCTTGCATGGTCTAAGTGGAAATTGTTTGTAGGGATGGCACTAAATTTTCCCTAGGTGAGGAAAATTTCATGGGAGTTGTGGGTAGAATAGGGTAACAACATGAAGTTTTGTGAATCAACAGTTGATATCACATTAGATCTTGACTTCAATGGTCCAAATTCATCCTCGATGTGGATGAAAATTTCTAGTAAAATCCAAGTCCACCGAAGTATTGGGTTGTTATATTATTTTCAATGAAAGTCTAGTTGAGGTGGATCGACTTACGGTCGAAGTCAAGGTGGATCGAAAATGTGTCGACGGTTCAGGTAGATCAAAAAGAATTCAAAGGTTGAGGTTACTCGACCGGGTAAAGTTGAATTCAAAGGTCGAGGCGGTTCGACATGGTAAAGGAATTGACAACAAGTTGAAGAGGTCAACCAACAAGAGGTTGATAGGCATGCATGTGGCGACCGATTGAAGACCAAATGAAGGCCAAGTCATAGTCGACTGGTAATCCGAATTGGATTTGAATGTAATAGAATCCCGATATTCGTGAGATTTTTAGCCAATGATCTGCCTGGATCTGTAACCCTTTTTCAGTGCCAAGTGTTTAGGAGTTTTCTTATTTTAAATCCTATGAGGCGTTTTGTAAGTCCATAAGGGATAATCAATGAATCGTAATATATCCAGTCTTTATAGAACTATTTAGATGTAGGTTACTGGTCATGCAGATGTAAGTTGGATTGGCTATAATGTTGTTCTTGCACGTGTAAGAGGGTATGATTTTGATTGTGTCTTAGGTGTGGACCAAGGTTAGACATGTAACCTTTTATTCAGATTGAATAAGACAACAAGAGAGCAGAATGTTGAAGGAATGTTGGTTTTCTCGGTTTGGGTCTCCAGGATAAAATCTCCGTGTACAATGTGATTGATTTATCAATTAAATTCTTCTTCTCCTCTTCTTGGTTTAGTGTGGAAGTGTATCTCATTTTTTGACAAGTGGTATTAGAATGAGGTTATTCTTTGATGTGTGTACTAGATCTTGATTTACCAATATTTAATCTAAGAGTTAAACCCTAGTTACAGTAAGAGTTGTAAGTCATAAATTGTGTTAAAGACCATGGTAAATAATGGCGAGCAGTTCAAGAATAGAGATAGAAAAATTCAATGTCTATAATTTTGAGCTTTGGAAGATTAAAATGGAATATCTTATTGTAGATAGAGAATAATTGAAAATGGTTTGTCCAGGTACCTAGTCGTCACGCATGTCTATGGAAGAATGGGAGAAACTTGAAAGAAGAGAAAGAAGTATGATTTGGCTTTGTCTCGCAGATTCAGTACTGCTAAATGTCTCAGGTGAAGATTCGGCCAAAAAACTATGGGAGAAGTTTGGAAGCTTATACCAGTCAAAATTTCTAGTAAATAAGTTGTTTCTTAGAAAGAAATTGTATCTTTTGAGAATGAGTGATGGAAGTTTGGTGAATGAGAATTTAAATGCATTTAATACCATTTTAATCTAGTTATCATCTGTGGATATTAAAATCACTGAGGAGGAGAAATGTATAATCTTATTATGTTCTTTTCCAGAATCCTGGGATAGCTTAGTCATGGCTATAGGGAGTAATGAAACTACACTAGCACTAGAATATGTGGTTGCTTCTTTGCTATCAAAAGAAATCAGAAGAAAGAACATGGAAGGATCAACCAAAGATGATTTAGTGGTGAGAGGTCAACTAGTTTAAAGAGATACAGGAAAATTCTATGGTAGAAATTCTAAGTCGAAGGGTAGATCTAAATCCATGGTTCAATCGATAAGAAGATGTTGGAAATGCGGTAAAGTTGGGAATTACAAAAAGGACTATAAGTCGAGGGTGATGAAAGTTAGTACATGATCCAATGAGAAGCAGTCGACCGAGAGAAAGGTGACCTCAGATAAGGGAGGTGATGTGTCCTTGGAGTTTACCAGTACATAGTCAGATCAAGGTATTTGGTTGATCAATTCAGGATAATTTTATCATATGACACCACATAGAGAATGGTTCTGCGAGTATGAACGATTTGACGGAGGTGATGTGTTCTTGGGGGATGACTCAATAAGAAAAATTTTCAGATGAGGAAGAGTTTGATTGACATTGTAGGTTGGGAGGAGAAGAACCCTTCGAGGTGTGCTACACATTCCAGGTTTGGCAAGAAACCTAGTATGTGTTAATACGATGAGTGATGCTAGAGTGAACACTCTATTTTAGAAGGATTCATGCAAGATGGTCATAGGCGCAATGGTCTTAATGAAAGGAGTTTGGATTGGAACTCTATACAAAATGTTAGGGAATGTTGACTTGACTGGATGCAACAACATCATTTCTCTTAAAGTTGACTTGAATTCGACTCAACTCGACCCAACTCAGGATGATTCAGTACAAAACGAATCGATAAGACATGATAAAATTGACCTGACCATGCTATGGCATGAGGGGATGGGACACATTGGAGAAAAAGGGCTTTGATCTATGCACAACAAAGGTATGATTGAATATTTTTCTGAATGTGGTTTAGAAGTCAATTTTTTTTAATATTGCATATATGGAAAACAAAGTCAGGTGAGGTTTCCATCTGGAGCGACATGGGAAAATGGGGTTCTAGATTTTGTACGTAGTGATGTGTTTGGATCGATTATAGTTCCTTCACTTGGTTGATCCCTATATTATGTCTCCTTTATAGATTATTTTCCAGGAAGACATGGATATATTTCTTGAGGAAGAAATCATAGGTTTTCGAGAAATTTAAAGAGTTTAAAGATCTTGTAGAAAACCAAATAGATAAGAAGATTAAGGTGTTGAGAACTGACAAAGGTGGTGAATTCCGTGGAGGAGAATTTGATAATTTTTGTAAGAAGTGTGGCATATGATGCACACCCCTTCCCTCACCCGGGTTTCTCTCGACCTCCCAATCAAAGATCGTTCCAATCAAGAGATTAATTATCTCTCTGGGCTATGTTGAACCCCCTGTTAATGTTCACAGTTCCTAAATTTTCCTATGCAGGTCCATACATTGAACCTGTGATATCTACCTAAGCCCCCTTCTCCTTTTAAACTTTTTTTGGGCCCCTATCCCTCTTCCTCAAGATAACTCCTCATATGACCAAAGGCTGTGACCAAGCACTAGTCAATAGGGCACCATTTCAGTCCTTCGACAGTTTTCTCCAAGCCCTTTTCTTCTAAAATTCGAATTTGGCCTTCAACCCTTTTTCCTCAGGAGGCAATAGCATATGACCGAGGGATGTGACTGAGCGCCAATCCAAAAGGCACTAATTTGGGCTTCAACATTCGACAATTTCCAAATGCATCTAATACGCACAACTTTTGCAAAGTGTCGATCTCCAAAAAGGAAAATCGGATGGATCTCCTCTCTCCATGGATCAATGGATCAGATTATGGTTCTGGGCTTTAGAATTTTCTTCACAACCCCCTTTCTACAAATATCTCGGATCACTGAAACAACAATTTCACCAAGTCTCAGATCAATAGTCCACAAGCTCTTACCAAACGGGTGGTCTAGATCAATTCCCTTCGGGCTTCGACAATTTTCTTTGGTCATTAAACAACACAAAACTCTCAAAGAACCGATCGTCAAAATAGGTGGATTGGATGGCTCTAGTGCTCCCTAGATAAACGATTGATATTCCACCTTCGCCCTTTGGGCTTTGACAAATTTTCTTCCCTTCTGCACGACAGCATAAAACTATCGAACTGAATAAGTCCCCAAACTCTAGATCTTGTGCCATGCATCCTCTCCAAATGGACGGTTAGGATTAATTCTGACTTTCAAGCCTTCACAACCTTCGCAACACTACTCTATTCCCTCCGAAGTATCGAACCTCCATACCTCCAAATCTACTGCCATGTGTCCTCCTGTGATCAACGATCCAACTATACTCCAGACTTTGGGACTACAAAGAGATCGACCTCCTCTTCCTGCTATTCTTTCGGAGTATTTACCCTCAGGACCTTCCAATCTGTCGACACATGTCCTAACCTTTCAAGGGCCCAAATGAACTGTGGGTATTCGGGGCTTCGGGGAATCCTAACTGCTCTAGTCCACTTTTTCTCTGGAGTTCCTTTCCTCCAGAGTGTTGTATCTATTAACAACTGTCCAATGAAATCAACAATGGGAATCTATTTCGCAACTCAATGTTCTAATGATTTTGCGTACTCCATCACTGTATGCTCCCAGAGCTTCAGTCTACCAAACTCCAGGATCGGTTTCCACGTGTTCCCAGTACCAACGGGTAGGATATTCTCCGACCTTCGAAAATCTTGCACACTCCATGCCTTGAATATTTTAGAGTGCTCACCTCTCTGACTTCATGATATGCTGTCACGTGGCTCTCTATACCAAAGGTCTAGATTTACTCTGCCTCCTGTCACTTTAGGAGTTCTCGACTCAATTCATTGTAATCCTTCTGGAGTGTTGTATCTCCGAATGACAAATATTTTGCCACGTGTCTTCAAAGATCAACATCCAGGATTCACTCCGGCCTTCGTGACTTCAGCAGTCCCGACTTCTCCATGCACCCAATCTTTTGAATACATGAAGTCTGAAGGATTTCTCCGATTAAACCTCGCACAACTCCTCCTGATCCAATGACTGTCCACTCTCCGAAAAAATCTCGAATGGATCTCAAACATTGATTTCTCCACTTTGATAACTCCTCCTTAAGTTCGATCCACAACTTCGGTCGAACACATGAAACTTTAACAACTTGCAGGGTTAAACCTTAAGCTACTCACCTGGATCGATCGACAGTCGATCCTCACGCCTAGATCTAATGGACAAGAGTTTTCCTCCTCCTTTGTGTGCTCCTTCTTCAACTGGACTATGATTTGATGGTCCATACTGACACTAACAACCCATATGATGGTTGTTTTATCTTCTCCTCTGTAGACTGTGCTTCCCTTTCAATAAAGGAATCTTCCATAAACTTCAAAGGCTCGGCCTTTGCTCATGCTAATCCACCTGATCTTTTTCACTTCAAGGGACTTTTAGCCCTGACACACGCTTGCACTTCTTATACACATCTGAACCTGAAAAGTTTCTCCACTCGTTGTAGAGTCCTCGTGCACAATGGAACTATCCATCTTGAGCTTTAGGTTGCTCAAATATCTCAGGGTCTTGTCCCTTTGTTCCTTCAAAGGAAATTATTCTGCCCTCCTGGCACTCTGTGCTCTTCCTCCTGAGCTTATGGATTTTTGAAATGGTCCTCAGTGCATTCTTGGCACTAGTTTCTCTTTCAGTATTGGACACCAAGGACTCCAACCACGCACTCATTGTGCTTGTCTCCCCTAAGACTTTCTCAACACTTATCTAAGTGTTGGCCTAGTGCACTCCTTTCACAGGTATTATCCCGAGTCCTAAACTCTTCAGGCTCACTGGTGCACTCCTTGCACTGCTTGCAAAACTTTCCTCTAGAGTGTTCAATAACTTTGGTCTTCTATCAGAGTGTTCAGTAACTCTAATAGATATCATTCTAGTTGTTAAACAACCCTGATAGGCATTCCCTGGAACCATTCCTTCTGAGCCTCAGAATGGTTCTGGTGTGCCCACTTGGAATGCTCTTTCTGAACTCTCAATAGAGTGTAATTTCACTCCTTGCACTGGCTTACTCGAGTTTCAATACTCTGGTGTGCACTCCTTGCACAAGCCTAAGAGCCCAGGATTACTCAGAAATCTACAGATAGGGAAATCCATCTAAACCTGCAAATGTAGCCTACTTGCATACAACTACAACATACATAAATAAACATAGAAAAACATTCAGAGAACAACCATTCATCACACATAAAACACATACACCTCATATGCAGGAAAAACTGCTTTTGTATTATATATGAATGCCTCTATACAAAGATGTTCTTACAAAGGATAGATTGCAACAAATTCTCAGCTCTTGCTCCCTTCTCTGGATCTCTCTACTTTCTCATCTACAACTCTTCATCATCCCGAATGAATTTTGAAAACAAATATTTTTTTAAAAAGAGGGGCTCCTCGAGCCTTCCCTCCATCCACCTACTCACATTGAATTGAAATGAATTACATTCAATGGGAATCTAGTCCAATTCAGATCTAGATCCCTCCCACTATAAACCCTTAAAGGTGACCCTATCTATTACAATAACTTGTCTTGTACAAAGACATAGGCTCAATTTTCCTGAAGCCTTACAGACTTAAATTGTATTTAATTTGCATTAAAATTTTAAATTGGGTTCAAAATGAGAGGGATGGCGCCTCTCTTTCCTTGGAAACCATTCCTCCTTGTGCACTAATGATATTCTTTGTTGGCACCGATGAGATGGAGAGATGCTCCTGCATCATAGTCCCACACTGGAAAAATCATGAGCTTCTTCTCATGGCTCCCCTGCCGTTGTTGTTGAGATCCTTCGAGATCCCAAATCTGAATTTGGATTTGTCAATCTACTCCCCTGTCTTGTTTCTTCTGTTGTTGCTTCCCTTCTTCTACAGGCTCTCCCCTGATCAACTTCATCTTGCTATTGGCTTCCTCCTCTGCTTCTCCCAATATCAGCCTCTTTATCTCCTCTATTACTCTATCCAACTAGTCTACTGGTTGTCTCCTCCTTTGCAGTCTGTTATGCTGCAACTCCTCTTCATTAGTCTCCAACTTGACCTATTGGATAATATGAATTCACACTATTACCCTTTCCTTGAGGGCTTCCACTCCTTCACACAAATCAATTAGAGGATCAATCTGATCTCCGATGCTGCTTCTATCTCCTGTGGCACTAGTTTTCCACTCCACTGGAGGTCCTATTAGAGTCTAAGCTTTTATTAGGTTTATTTTCAATTCACTAGATAACCATAGCATAGATAGGATCACTGAGAAATACACAATCACAAGAGACACATCATTTATCCTAGGAAATCCTCATGGGGGAGAAAACCCAGCAAAAACATCCTTAATATAGATAGTCAATACAATGCCAAGAGAATAAACCAATATAGAAAGTCCTATCCCAAGTCTCTCTCTCTCTCTCTCTCTCTCTCTCTC
>SNQJ01S0011763.1:180531-220049 GCA_010110895.2 Picea sitchensis
TAGGAAGTTAATGATTGAAATCACAACGATTTATTTTGTGTGACTACTAAGAATATTGTCATATTTAATCATGTCCATAAAAAACTTATTAAGCACTAAACCCCTATTAAATTTGCCCATTGTCAATAGAAGTACGTCTTTCGGTCTAAAAATATAAAAAAATTCCATAATATAATATTTAACTTTGTAAAAGCCCATAAAATTATAGTAACTGTTGATTAATGTGGAATCAAAACAATATCAATTGCTATACAGGTATATTAAGAAACAAAGACTATATCCATATGTTTTTAAAAAAGTCCAGCCGTATTTTATGAGTGTAGTGTACAAGCTTTAATCAAAGATGTATGGTATCATATAAGAAAAATTGAGAATATAATGTTTAACTTTGTAAAAGCCCATAAAATTTATAATCTAAGTGTTGGCTTAATGTGGAGTCAAAGCAATATCAATTGTTATATACCATGTTATTAAAAAACAAAGACTATATCCATATGTTTTTAAGAAAGTCCAGTTGTATTTTATATAGTGTAGAAGCATTAATCAAAGATGTATGGTATCATAATTTTGATTATTAGAGATTTACAAGCATTGAATTATGATAGGGAAGATCATTACTTATTATACCTATGGAAGACATGTTATATTGTAATAGATTTCACCTTAACCACTTATTAGTTTAAGTTGGCAAGGTATTATATTTGTGGGCACAAAGATGATGATTGAAAAAGTGGTGATGGGGTTTCGAGGAATGTATTCGCATTTTTGGAAACATGCACACATCCATGATCTTTTACCTTTGACATTTTCTAAACCACCAATTATGCTACAAAGTTAATCCTAATTCAAAACCAACAAACATAAAAAATGAAATTCATGTAGGGTTGAGGTCTCTAAGAACCCTTATATACAACTTGAAAAATACTAGAGAGCCCTCATGACTATTACTAGCCACATCCCTAGACAATATTCTTTCTTCTATTGCAAATGCCCAAGGCCAAGAAACACACATTTATAATTATAGGACCAAAATGTTTGAATGTTATAGAATAGGTCTAGATAAAAAACAAGTCAGGACCTCAACATTCAAAACTATTGAAAGATTGGTTGTCATTGATGTCAACCCATCTGATAGCCCCAAAAGTATGGTTATGGAACTTGAAGTTGATCAAGTAAAAAGGTCATAAAGGACAGTGTAAATGCACGTAACACACTCATGGATGGATAGTCCTCATCATGTCATTTCTGGTGATAGGTGGCACTCCACGTGGTTCCTCACGGTTGAGGAGTTATAGCCTTGTGAAGTTAGAAGTAAATTAATGAAAGGGAAGAGTAGTTGCAATAAGAAAGTTGAGAAGCCCTAAAGTAAGGAATGAAGTTACTTTGAAGAACTATAACTACACTAAAAGAAGTCTCCTTGCAATGACTGAGAAAAGGCTCTCATTAAAACATCCTCATATTCAATCTCTAAAAGGTCACTGAAATGCTCAAAACCGTGAAGGTGTTTTTCAGCCGCAAGGTTATCTGTAACATCCCCAACCATCACCAGGCCGACAATGCACTACTCAACTCTGACTTAGCTGCGATACCAAACGATAACGCCCCCATCCATTCAACAGGTTGATTAACAATACCACGTGGAACATTCACAGATATATACATACATACATACANCTTCTTCTTCTCTCCACCTGGTATTATGCATAACATAAAAATTAAGCACATAAATTATACTTATCTTTCAACTGGAGTAACACCACCAACTGCATGCAGACCTTCCACAAACCTCCCAGACTTACACCACACTGATCATCACTCTCAACAATAGGTCACCCCTGAGCTGGGACTAAGCTCCATCAGGAAAGGGAATCCTACACTAGGCAAGGTCAACAGGAAGACACACAGTTTATGAGGAAGGATTCTCTCCCAGGAGCCACTTATTCCCACTTCTCACAAACTCTCATTTCCCACATGTTTGTCCCACCCCAGGAGTATACACCTTCACTGTCACACAGTCCATCGGTTGCTTCACCTCCCTTGCCTTGGGCTTCAGCAACAGGCCAGATTGGAATTCTCAGATCTCTATAGCACCTACGGGACCCCTTGGAAGAGAATTCACTTCCACAACACACTTTCTCACCTGGAGAGAGTTGCTCACAGGCCTGAAAACCTGCCTCTTCAACCAAAACCGCCTCTCTCACTTGGAGAGAGTGTTGCACACAGGTCTAACTACATGCTTCTTCAACCACAACCACCTCTCTCACCTAGAGAGAGTGTTGCACACAGGCTTGACAACCTGCTTCTTCAGCTCCATTCCAGCACAAGGAGAACAACATCAAGGCTCAACAAGGAACAAACGATGGCAAAAAGTCACACTTAGCCAAGGGACTACATGGCCACAACAACCCACAGTTATAAAACACACGACATAGACAATTACGGGATGCTCAGTTTTCACAGAAGATGCAGGTCAACTTCACGGATCTGATTTTCATAGGTGTGTGGCTATGCAGAGGTCTAGTGCAGAGAAAAAACGGGTTGTCAAGAAGGATTCCAGTGAACTCATGCGGATAATGGAAGAATGGGCACGCCAACCCCCAACACGACTGACTTTTGCAGCTTTAACTGCATGCACCTAGGTCGACACCTATCTTCCTAGAGCTGCATTCTCTCCATTTTTCATACGTTCATCCCCCAGGAACTTGGGTCAACACTTAGTCAATTGACCACCTTAGCCTTTTAGGAAATAATAATAAATTATTATCCCCTTTAGAGGTAAGCCCCCTAAATTAGCCCCTAGGCCCAACACTTAGCCTCCTCCCTTACCCAACCTTGTGGAAACTCAATCCCCCATCAGTCTTTCTTTGTGGTCGATCTACATGCGGCAATGTTTTTATATTAACAAAGTACATAATTACATGTACAAAACAGGCTCCTGGCCTTTAACACCTAGGCTCTCCGGCCTACTTTCACATAAGCTTACTAGCTTACAATTGCTTGGCTCACTAGCCTACAAAATAGGTTTACAATACATAGATATAATTGGGGCTCATCCTTGGGGTATTACAATCCCCTCCCCTTATTTTTGCACTGTCCTCGGTGCAACTTACTTACACAGCATCAGCAAGATTTCCAAAATCTTCAAAAAGATGCGGGTATTTTGCCCGCATAACATCCTCATGCTCCCATGTCACGTCCTCAGGATCGTACCAGGTCCACTGGACCTTTACAAGCCCTATGGCTCGATTCTGGAGCTTCTTGTTTTTCTGGTCCAACATGTGCACCGGATGCACTTACAAGACACCTTCTTGCTCCACCTGAATCACATTCCAATCGATTACATGATTAGCGTCAGGTATATATTTCTTAAGAAATGAAATATGAAACACATTATGTACAATCATGGATGTAGGTAATGCAAGCATATATGCAACTGGCCCAATCCTTCCTAGGATTTCAAATGGCCCACAAAATCTAGCTACCAACTTCAAACAATTTCCCAGCCTCATGGAACTACTATTGGCTTTCACTTTCAGGAAAACATGCTCTCCCACTTTAAACTCTCTATGGGTTCTGTTTTTATCAGAATAACATTTTTACCTGTTGTGGGCAGCCTTTAAATTCTACTTAATTTTTAGCATTTGCTCTTCCATTTCCTTGACCAAATCTAGCCCAACCACTTCTCTATTAACTGGATTATCCTAGCTTACTGGAGTATTGCACTTTCTTCCATAAAGTGTTTCAAATGGGCTCATCTTCAATGATGCTTGATACCCATTGTTGTAGGCAAATTCTACCAAGTGTAGGTAGTCTTCTCATTTAGATGGTTTGTCCATCACATACAGCCTTAGCATATCTTCTATCACTTGGTTCACCCTCTCTGTCTACCCATCAAACTTAGGATGATAGGTTGTGCTGAAGTTTAGATTCGTTCAAAATCCTTTGAACAACCCCTTCCAGAACTTTGAGGTAAATTTCGGGTCCCTATCAAACACAATTGTCTTGGGAATATCGTGCAATTGTGTTATTTCCCTCATAAAAATATCAGTAACGTTAGCTGCCTTGTGAGTAGTCTTTAATGGAATAACATGGGAATATTTCGTAAGCTTGTCCACCACCACCATGATTGAATCATGCTACTTGCCAGTCCTGGGCAATCCTGTGATGAAATCCATTGTCTACCTCCCACTTCCACTCAGGAATGGGTAAAGGTTGTAGCAACCCTGTTGGGTGCCTAGGCTCAGCTTTAACCTTATGGAATTCCATACATTTGGTGATGTATTCTCCAATTTCCTTCTTCATACCTGGCCAAAAGTAATGGCTCTTGACTGCTACCACAGTTTTATGATATCCAGGGTGCCCAACATAAGGCACATTATGAATTTCTTTCAAAATCATAAGTTTCAATTCTTGGACGTTAGGTACATAAATTTTGTTCTTGTACATAAGTGTTCCATCGACTTCCAATTTATAATTTTCCACTTTCTATGGCATCTCACCTTACTGTATCTTTGCTACCAAATCTCTGTACTGCAAATTTACATTTGCAGCTTCCAAAAATTTTCTTTTAATATTAGTTTGGTACATGCTAATGGTCATAACATGCAATTCATGCACTCACCTGCTGAGTGCATCAACCACTTTATTCTCTTTTCCTTTGATATTCTTGATATCAAAGTCATACTCGCAAAGAAACTCCAACCACCTACTCTGCCTAGCATTCAAGGTTGGATGAAAAAACAAATACTTCAGACCATTATGGTCTGTCCTCAGTTCGAACCTCCTTCCCATGAGGTAATGCCTCCATTTATTCAAAGCGTGAACGATGGCCACCAACTCCAAATCATGAGTTTCATAGTTCCTTTCGTGCTCTTTCAACTTTCTAGATTCATAAAAAATTACGAACCCATTCTGACTGAGGACTCCTCCTGGTCCTTTTTTGCATGCGTCTGTACACACTACAAAGTCTTCATCCGGATTTGCAATCCTCAGGATTGGAGCACTGGTTAACAGTTGCTTCAATCACTGGAATCTTTTCTCACATTCCTTTGTCCATTGAAATGTCTTCTCCTTCCTTTGCAAGGAAGTGATAGGGTAAGTTATCCTTGAGAACCCTACAATGAACATTTTGTAATAACCAGCTAGACCCATAAAGGATTTGACTTTTGTCACATTATTTGGCCCTGACCATTCTCTTATGGCCTCAATCTTCTCAGGATCCACGGCTATCCCCTGCTTTGAAATGATATGCCCCAAGTAATGGATCTGCTTTTGATCAAACGAGCATTTTCTCAACTTGGCATACAGTTGGTGCTCCCTTAGCACCTACAACACCATCCTCATATGTTGTTCATGCTCTTCCTCCGACTTGGAATACACCAAGATGTCATCCAAAAAGACTATGACAAACTTGTCTAGATATTCCCTGAATACACCATTCATTAGGCACATAAACACAATGGGTGCATTCGACAACCCAAATTGAACCATTTTGAATTCATAGTGACCATACCTTGTTCTGAAGGCGGTTTTTTCGATGTTTTCATCCTTAATTCTTTCCTGGCGGTAACCTGACCTAAGATCTATCTTTGAAAATATCTTGGCATCCTTCAACTCATCAAAGAGATCATTGATCCTTGGTAAAGGATACGTTTTATTTACTGTAACACCCCTGGCCACCAACAGGTTGGCAATGCTACCAAACACAACCCTTGCTTAGCCTTTTGAGCTCTGATACCATATTGTAACGTCCCTGGCCATCAACCCACTTGTTGACAACACTACTACATGAAACATTCTCATACTTAGATATATAACATTCATATTAAATCTAATTAACATATTTAACTAAACAATACATAGTAAGCACATGATCACTGCTAATACACATCATCCAGGACATTAATAGTAATTCATATGCGCAACAGAATACATGATAACATATAAGCATCACAGGCATGTGAAACATAATATTAAGCACAAACTGATACTTATCTTTGAAACTATAGTAATTCACCAACTGCATGCAGACCTTCCACAGACCTCCCAACCTTAGACCACGTTGTTCATCACTCTCAACAGTAGGTCACACCCAAGCTGGGACTAAGCTCCACCGGGCAAGGGAATCCTAGGCTAGGCAAGGTCAACGGAAGACACATAGTTTATGAGGAAGGATTCTCTCCTAGGAGCCACTTATGCCCACTACTCACAAAATCTCAATCCCCACATGCTTGTCCCACCCCAGGAGCATACACATTCACTTTCACCAAGACAATCCATCGGTAGCTAACCTCCCTTGCCTTGGGCTTCAGCAACAGACCAGACCGGAATTCTCTGAGATTTGTGGCAGCTACAGGACTCCTTCCAAGAGTTCTCACTTCCTACACGCACTCTCTCACCTGGAGAGAGTCGCTCATAGGCCTGACAACTTGCTTCTTCAACCACTTCTTCAACCACAACCACCTCTCTCACCTGGAGAGAGTGTTACACATAGGCCATACAACCTGTTTCCTTCAACTCGGTTTCCAAAACAGTCGGGCAGCCACGAGGCTCAACACGAACATACCTTGGCCAGCAAGCCACACGTTGTCAAACACTGTGCGACCACAACGATCAATTGGGAACACAGACATGGCTTCCCAAAACTAGTGACAGACAGACGCTACATCATAACAAGGTTCAACGATTACGAGACATTCGGTTTTCCCAACCAGTAATATAGGATAGACTTACGGCTTTGATTTCAAGGATGCGTGACAAGCAATCCACGTAGAGGTCGAACACAGACTCGACGGTTTAGACAGAGGTGTATCGACTCCTAAAGAAAACAACACAGGCTTCAGGTTTCAAAGATGCGTGAGGTATGCAACGATCAGACACAGAGGTAACACCGTTCAGACAACGGATCGAGAAACTAGTAGAATGAACCCAGACTCCCCATAGTTCAGACAACTCACAGCAGAATGGAGAAGGAACCCCAAACTTAGCTAATGTTTCAGTTTTTAACCGCATGCACCCAGGTTGACACTTGTATTCCTGGTGTTGCATGCATTCCCTTTTGCACACTTGGAGATGCATGCATTGCCTCTTCCAGGACTTAGGATAAAAATATGCATTTCACACCACTTTGGAATAATAATAAATTATTATTCCTAAGGAATTAAGCCCTCAATATTAGCCCCTCTTTCTACCTCTTAGCCCCCTCTCCCTTACCCAAAATTTTTGGAAGCTTAGTCCCCCATAACTCATTCATCATGGTCGGTCCACACATAGAGATGTTTATATATTATATTAATGATCTGCATAATTACATATACAAAATCAGGCTCTTGGCCTAATAAACACATAATCCTTCCAGCTTATCAATACTCGACTCACCAGCCTACAAAACATGATTACAATTCATAATATAATTGGGACACTACCGGGCATTATTACAATCCCCTCCCCTTATTTTTGCACTATCCTGAGTGCAACTCTTTACACAACATCAGCGAACTTTTCGAAATTTTCAAAAAGATGCTGGTATTATGCCCGCATATCATCTTCATGTTCCCAAATCGCATCCTCAGGACCGTACCAGGTCCACTGCACCTTTACAATCCCTATGGCTCGATTCTGGAGTTGTTTTTTTTTTCGATTCAATATGTGCACATGATGCACTTGCAGGACGTGTTCTTTCTCCACCTGAATCACATTCCAATTGATTACATGATTAGCATAAGGTATATATCTATTAAGCAATGAAACATGAAACACATTATGTACAGTCATGGATGCAGGTAATGCAAGCATATATGCAACTGGCCCAATCCTTTCTAGGATTTCAAATGGCCCACAAAATCTGGCTGCCAACTTGACGCAGTTTCCCAACTTCAGTGAACTTCTATTGGCTATTACTTTCAGGAAAACATGATCTCCCACTTTAAACTCTTTGTGGGTTCTATTTTTCTCAGTGTAACTTTTCTTTCTGTCTTGGGCATCCTTCAAATTCTACTTAATTTTTAGCATATGTTCTTCCATTTCCTTTAGCAACTCTAGCCCAACTACTGCTCTATCAGCTGAATTATCCCATCTTACTGGAGTATTGTACTTTCTTCCATAAAGTTCTTCAAATGGGCTCATCTTCAATGATGCTTGATACCCATTATTGTAAGCGAATTCTACCAAGTGTAGGTAGTCTTCCCATTTATATGGTTTGTCCATCACGTACATCCTTAATGCATCTTCTATTACTCTATTCACCCTCTTTTTCTGTCCATTAGACTCAGGATGATAAGTTGTGATAAAGTTCAGATTCGTTTTGAATCCTTTGAACAACCCCTTCCAGAATTTCAAGGTAAATTTTGGGTCTCTGTCAGACACAATTGTCTTAGGGATTTCGTGCAATCATGCTACTTCCTTCATAAAAATATCAGCAACATCCATTGCCTTGTGAGTAGTCTTTAATGAAATAAAATGCGAAGCTTTTGTAAGCTTGTCCACCACCACCATGATTGAATCATGTTGCTTGTCAGTTCTGGTCAATCCTATAATGAAATCATTTTTCACCACTTCCCACTTCCACTCAGGAATGGGTAAAGGTTGCAGCAACCCTGCTGGGTGCCTATGCTCAGCTTTAACCTTTTGGCATTCCATACATCTCGCGATGTATTCTACAATCTCTTTCTTCACACCTGGCCAAAAGTGATGGCTCTTTACTGCTGCCACGATTTTCAAATATCAAGGGTGCCCTGCATAAGGCACATTATGCATTTCTTGCAAAATTGCAAGTTTCAAATCCTAGACATTAGGTACAGAAATTTTGTTCTTGTACAAAAGTATTCCATTAGTTTCCAATATATAAAACTCCACATTATGTGGCATCTTACCTTATTGTAGCTTTGCGACCATCTCCATATACTGCAAATCTGCATTTGCAACTTCCAAAACTCTGCTTTTAATATCATTTCAGTACATGTTAATGGTTGTAGCATGTAATTCATGCACTCTCATGCTGAGTGCATCAACCACTTTATTTTCCTTCCCTTTGATATGCTTGATATCAAAATCGTACTCACACAAAAAATCCAGCCACCTACTATGTCTAGCGTTCAAGGTTGGCTGATCGAATAAATACTTCAGACCGTTATGGTTTGTCCTCAAATCAAACCTCCTTTCCATGAGGTAGTGCCTCCATTTTTTTAGAGCGTGTACTATGGATGCCAACTCCAAATCATGAGTTGCATAGTTCCTTTTGTGCTCTTTCAACTTTATGGATTCATAACAGACTACGAATCCATTCTGGCTCAGGACTCCTCCAATTCCTTCTTTGCATGCATATGTGCACACCACTAAGTCTTCATTTGGATCTGCAATCCTTAGGATTGGAGCACTAGTTAACAGCTACTTCAATCGCTGAAAGTTTTTCTCACAATCATTTGTCCATTGAAACTTGTTCTTCTTCCTTTGGAAGGATGTGATAGGGTGAGTTATCCTCAAGAACCTTGCGATAAACCTTCTATAATAACCAGCTAGACCCATAAATGATCTGAATTCCATCACATTATTTGGCATTGACCATTCTCTAATGGCCTAAATCTTTTCATTGTCTACAACTATCCCATCCTTCGAAATAATATGCCCCAGGTAATGGATCTGCTCCTGATAAAATGAGCACTTTCTCAAATTGGCATATAGTTGGTGCTCTCTTAGCACTTGCAACACCATCCTAAGATGCTTTTCATGCTCTTCCTCCGACTTGGAATACACCATAATGTCATCCAGGAAGACTATGACGAACCTATCTAGATAGTCCCTGAATACACCATTCATCAGGCACATAAAAACAACGAGTGCATTTGACAACTCAAAAGACACCACTGTAAACTTGTAATGACCATATCTTGTTCTAAAGGTGGTTTTGTTGATGTCTTCATCATTTATCTTTACCTGGTGATATCCCAACCTAAGATCTATCTTCGAAAAGATCTTCACATACTTCAACTGATCGAAGAGGTCATCAATCCTCCGCAAAGGATATTTGTTCTTTACAGTTACTTTGTTCAATTGTCTGAAATCGATACACAATCATAGTGTTCTGTCCTTCTTCTTCACGAATAGAAATGGGGCTCCCCAAGGTGACACACTTGGGCATATATACCCCTTCTTTAGAAGCTCTTCAATCTACAATTGCAACTCTTTCATCTCTGGCGTACTCATTTTGTAAGGAGTTTTTGACACTGGAGCTGCTCCAGGAATCAAGTTTACAGAGAAGTCTATATCTCTTTTCAGAGGTAGTCATGGTACCTCCAAGAATACATCTTAAAACTCCTTTAGTACCGCATGGTCTTCAATCTTTGAAACCTTATCCTCAAGTGCTTCCTCCACATGGGCTGCAAATAATTGACATCCTTTTCTGTAGCACTTCTTCAACTGCATTGCTGATATTTCTTTGACAACAACAACTCTAGGAATTCCTTGGATTGTTTTCTCATCTCCTTCCTCATCCAGGCAAGTGAATGCCTTGTTACGAAATTCCAGGATGGCATGGTGTTGGTCTAACCAGTCCATCCCAATTAAACATTCATAAGAGCCTAAAGGTAGAATGTTTAATTCAGCCTTCATGCTTAGTCCATTCATGTCCACTCGATAGGACTTAACCAATTATGTAACTCTTCTATTGGTTCATGTAGCCAACTGCACTAACCAATACTTTTCATGTTTGCTTCTCGATAAATGCAAACTTTCCACCACTCTAGGATCTATATAACTATGGCTAGCCCCTGAATCAATTAAAATAGGAAATGTTTGGTTGTTAATCATACCTTCCACTTCAATCATGTGAGATTGAAATTCAACTTGCTTGTTGGCCAGGGCTACATAGATCCTGGACATTCTACTACCCATGTCCTCCACTGTTTCATCCTATTATACATTGTGTACGTCTCTCATTTTATCATTTCTGTGGGGGAAATCTATGTACCTACGGTTTCCTTTACAAACCCAACACTCCATAGGTGTCTGTCTTGGAAGTTGTCCACCCACTTCAACCTTCCTGGGCTCTCTAAATGATGTTTGTCCTTGAGGACTATTTCTAAAAAAGGATGACTTGGTTCCTTTCTGCCTCTGCTCTTTCTTGAGCTTCTTCTTGTCTTCCCAAGCCTTCTGGAAGGTAGGATTTTCTTTTCATTGTTCATATAAACATTTCTCTCTTCTTATCGTTTCTTCCATAGTTTTTGGGTCATCATATTGGATCTTGTCCCCAATGGAAAGTGGAAGTCCACTTAGATACCTCTGAATCTTGATAGTCTCATCTTTGATGAACGAGACATACTTCAACAATTCCAGAAACCAGCGTTCGTATTCATCAATGGTCATGTTGCCCAGCTTGAGTTCAAAGAACTCTTTCATCTGTTTGTCATAGTATCTTTTAATCAAATACTTCTTCTCGAAAAAGCTCTTGAATTCCTTCCAAGTGATATCTTTCTCTATAATGTGTTGCACCTGCACAAGTTGATCCCACCACATGGATGCTTTTCCTTTCAGTTGATACATAGCAATTCTTCCTTTTTCATGAGAGGAATAATTCTGCAGCTGAAAATATTTCCTCATGCCAAATAGCCAAGTTTCGAAATCTTCCTCCTCCTTATGCTCTCCATCAAACGTAGGCAGCTTAATCTTATTCATTTCTCCCTTCAATTCATACACTCCCGATCTCCTGTGCTTTCTGGTAGGATATGGGATTGAACTACTATGTTCCCTTCTCTTGGAGTGACTTTGACTTTGGGAGTGATGATGGTGACTACCAACACTCCTTGATATTCTCCCCTCAGAAGTTCAGTGACTCCCTGTTCTGCTCGAGTCACTCTCCTTATCCAACTTCTTTTCTATTCTCTCCAAACTCTTTAACAACTTTACCTTGAATTCACCCTATTTTTATTGATTTTTCCCGAGCTTTCTGCTATCTACTCGGCATGTTTGGGCATCTTTTTTGAATTTTTTAATGATTTTCATCATTTTTCCTTCCTTATATATCTCTTCTCCATGCCCATTGGAGTTTTACCCTTCAACTCCGAAATGAACATCCATTCCTTTTGCTTCATCCTCATAACTGAAAGCAGTCTGTGCTCCTTCCATTTCTTTGGCACTCTGTGGAAATTCTACTCGGTTCTCGCACTTGCTAATATTCTGCAAACACAATGTGCAGACAACCATAATTTGTCAAGCCATCTCTCCTTAACAAATCCCACACATTCAAAACAAATCTGATTTAAGAAAATGTTTCGATTTCATGAATCTTTCGAGTTCTGCTCAGCTCTATAAATTTCAGGTGATGGCCCCCTCTTTCTTAGTCCCCAGCCCATGTGATCATGGGTTGTGACCAAACGCTAAACTAATATGTGCTACTTGGGCTTTCATCCTTCAGAGATTTCAAAGCACACACAACTATCTCTTTGAGTTTTGATTAACGAACTTGCAAAGTCGGGTGGATCAATGGTCCATGTTGACCCATCATCTAACGGCTGAAATCCATTGTGGTCTTTTCATCTTCGAAGTTTTTTGGACTCTAGAACTTGGGCCCTCGGGACTTTGAGACTTTGGGGCTTCGGACCTCGAGAGTTCCCACACTTGTTTCTTCCCAATCTTCTGACATCCAAAATTCCGATCTACTTTACCCTTTGGGCCCACATAGTACAGCTTTAACCAACTAAGGTGGTGGCACATGGCTAATCTAGGAAGTTCCATGTCACCTTCGACGATGTCATCAGGTCCTACCCTGGTTGCTTTTTCGTTTCGGAGTTTCGGGCATTGGGAGTTGGTGCATCCACACATCTCGTTTCTCCTGATTTCCAAAATTCTGAAATTACGATCTACTTTCTTCTTGATCCAACGGTCAAGTTATCATCCTCCGATCTATGGTGTAGATATTTCTGGAGATTTCAAAGTTTCAGGTATCGGGATTTCATGCGTCAGCACACCTCGTTTCTCTTGATTACCAAAACTCCGAAAGGTTTCCAGGATAACTCTCTTGCATTTTCTTCAGATCTAACGGTCATAAGGTTTTCCTTGGCTTCCAAATAGATCCTACAACCCACATTACTCTGTGGCCCCAATACCACTTACGTCATGGTTTTACTATATCGTTGCTTCTCCTAAGCTTTGTGACACAGCCAATTAACTCCTTGGCACTTAGGAACATTCTAAGGTCCAAAAATTGGTTCTTCCTCACACAATTTCCACTTAAAACCTCAGGTCTAATGACCACTTATCCGACCCATCTAGGCTCAGCATTGAAAACATGGCTCTGATACCATATTGTAACACGCCCGGTCACCAACAAGTCGGCAATGCTACCAAACACAACCCTTGCTTAGCCTTTTGAGCTCTAATACCATATTGTAACGTCCCCGACCATCAACCCACTTACCGACAACACTACTACACGAAACATTCTCATACTTAGATATATAACATGCATATTAAATCTAATTAACATATTTAACTAAACAATACAAAGTAAGCACATCATTACTACTAAAACACAACATCAAGGACATTAGCAGTAATTCATATGTGCAACAGAATACATGATAACATATAAGCATCACAGGCATGCGAAACATAATATTAAGCACAAACTGATACTTATCTTTGAAACTATAGTAATTCACCAACTGCATGCAGACCTTCCACAAACCTCCCAACCTTAGACCGCATTGTTCATCACTCTCAGTAGTAGGTCACCCCCGAGCTGGGACTAATATCCATCGAGCAAGGGAATCCTAGGCTAGGCAAGGTCAACAAAAGACACATAGTTTATGAGGAAGGATTCTCTCCCAGGAGCCACTTATGCCCACTTCTCACAGACTCTCATTCCCCACATGCCTGTCCCATCCCAGGAGTATACACCTTCACTGTCACCAAGACAGTCTGTTGGATGCTAACCTCCCTTGACTTGGGCTTCAGTAGTAGGTCACCCCCTAGCTAGGACTAAGCTCCACTGGGCAAGGGAATCCTAGGCTAGGCAAGGTCAATGAAAGACACATAGTTTATGAGGAAGGATTTTCTCCAAGGAGAAACTTATGCCCATTGCTCATAGACTCTCATTCCCCACATGCCTGTCCCACCCAAGGAGTATACACCTTCACTGTCACCAAGACAATCCGTCAACTGCTAACCTCCCTTGCCTTAGGCTTCAGCAACAGAATGGACCAGAATTCTCTAAGATCTGTGGCAGCTACAGGACTCCTTCCAGTAGTTCTCACTTCCTACGCACACTCTCTCACCTGGAGAGAATCTCTCACAGGCCTGACAACCTGCTTCTTCAACCACAACCACCTCTCTCACCTGGAGAGAGTGTTACACATAGTCTAGACAACCTGTTTCCTTCAAATCGGTTTCTAGTATAGTCGGGCAACCATGAGGCTCAACACCATCATACCCTGGCTAGCAAGCCACACGCAGCCAAGCACAACATGGCCAGAATGGTCAACTGGGAACATAGACATGGCTTCCCAAAACTGGTGGCAGACAAATGCTACAACATAACAAGATTCAATGGTTACGGGACATTCAGTTTTCCCAACCAACAATACAGGACATACTCACAGCTCTGATTTTGGGGAAGTGTGATAAGCAATCCACACAGAGGTCAAACATAGACTCGATGGTTTAGACAGAGTTGTATCAGCTCCTCAATAGAAAAACACAAGCTTCGGGTTTCAGAGCTACGTGAGGTATGCAGCGATCAGACACAGAGGTAACACCGTTCAGACAACAGATCAAGAAACTGGTAGAACTAACCCAAACTCCCCACGGTTCAGATAGCTCACGGAAGAATGGATAAGGAACCCCAAACTTAGCTCACATTTTAGTTTTTAACCGCATGCGTTGTAATGTCCCATTCCAAATAGGAGCTCTAGAGAGGAGGCTTAATGGTTTAAACTACCCCCTTATACTATAGCCAGGGCCAAAGAGGGGTAAATAGGGTTACTAGAGGTCACTCCAGTCACAGGTGTTATATTTGGAAAGTGGCATTGAGCTAAAAGGGGCTAAAAGAGATTTTAATTCATTATGAGCTAAAAATAGAAGTCAACAGTGAATTAGGGTTTCAGTAGTGATTTAGGGTTTTGGAAGTAAACTGTGAATTTGGGTTTCAACATGATTTAGGGTTTTGGAAAGCTATAAAGGAAGGGTCGAGGACCTAATTCATTATTATGCAAATTATGACTTGTCATTGAGGAGAGAGGCACATCTCAGGAGAGATAGTCAGTGGATTCCAGGAGAAAGACACTTGTTGGTTGATTTCGGTGTTGAGAGACACACCCTAGTCACCGGGAAGATCAAATAGGTCTTCCATCATTCTTCAGCAACAGTTACGCAATGCTCACATATTTCGGGTATTATCTATAGTTGTTTTTTTGTATTCCGGCTAAGATCCTTTTGTCTTTTGATCTAGCCAAGTGTTGTCATTTTATTCAGCCGCATTCGGCCTTTGTAATCCACAGAGATATCATAATAAAAACTTTGTAGTCCTTTGTCGGATTTATTATTTGTATGACCATTTATATGTTGTAAATGATTGATCCTACACACACATTATCAATGTTTCCTAGACTATCCAAGTCAAGAACATTACAGTGGTATTAGAGCTTTAGTCCTGCTAGCCTATGACTAAAGACAATGAATGCAGAAGAAGACCCAGAGGGTCATGAACACGTAGGTGAGGAATATGTCACTTACAACAAGAATAAGGAAAGAAGGCATGGGCCTGATTTTCCTCCTTTCCCTCCTAGCTCAGAGGAAGAGGAAGAGGAAAACAGAGAAGAAGAGAGAAGGGCAGAGCATGAGGCTAAGCGCGAGGCAGAGAGGATGCTAGGAGACAGATATGAGTGACCAGAGGGTAGTGGAAAGGCCCTCGTAGATCCAGAGACATATTTCATGCAGGTTATCAACGATATGTTAGCTAGTTAATGGACCATGTCTCGGTCCTTGGCACAGGTGATTGATAGATTGTCTAGAGTGGGCACCCTAGACAAACAAGTCCCACATGTAGTATAAGGGAACTCAGGAGCAGGCAGTAGACCCCATGCACCCTCTTGCACATACACCTCTACGAGTAGGATTCCTAGACCCTTGTTTCCCAATTTCTAGAGGGCACCCCTGGTAGCAGCACCGCCACCGATAGCATAGAGGCCACCCACTCATGGAGACGACATTGCAAGTATAGGAAGGAGTACGCAGCATTGAGTCATGACTTCCATCAGGACATGACCTTAGTCGAGTATTGTGTACTCAGACTCAAGAACCTCCCCAGAGAGCTGCAAAGGGGGGGACCACAACAACAACAGGGGCATAACCTCGATTTCATCTAAAAAGTTGGGAAACTCACCATCCCTTCTTTCGACGGATCATCCAAATACACCACCAAATCTTGGGTATAGAAGCTAGAAACGTATTACAAGATCAACCAAATGACCGAGACAGAGGCCATCAGTTTTGTGACCTTACACTTGGAGGGTGAGGCACACGAGTGGTGGTATCATGGATTGGTGACATTGGGTCATAGTCGTATCACCTCCTATAGAGTTTATAGATAGGCTCATGGACATTTTTGACAGGAAGGATCCCAAGATACACTTCAGGGATCTAGCCCAGTTGAGACAAACTAGCACAGTAGAGGCATTCATCACAAAGTTTTAGCAGGTAGTCATGGCAGTGACAAATATATCAGAGCCTAGGTTGATCATGCTATTCACAGAAGGAATCACAGAGCCTTTGAGAGGATGGGTGAAGGCATACATGCCTCTCACTTTGTAGGATTCCATCCTTCGCACTCAAGATCTGGAAGACTCAGTGCCAAATACTAAAACTTTCTCCAAACCATTTTTTCCCTGGAGGGATCAAGACAGGAAGCCATTCCAGAGATAATGGAAGGGCAAGGATAAGTTCGATGATGAGACTAGGTGAGAGCACATGAGGAAGAAGATTTTCTTCAGCTACAGAGATCCTTGGGTCCCAAGACACATGTGCATGGGCAAGGGAGAAATTCATTATATTGAGGTAGCAGCAGACAACGTGGATAGTGAGGAGGAGGATCAGGACAATGGATCCACTAGTTCAAAGGAGGAGTCAACACTAGCAGAGGAGCAGCCTCCCCGTAGACCATCGACATCGGCAGGAGCCCATCCTCCAGTAGTCCCACAACTGCAAAAGCAGGCTAACAGGAGGAAACCAGCAAAGGGAGGAGTCATAACGACCCTTTCTGGTGTTCCCAGGTATGATACCTTCCATATCAGAGGGATTATTTAGGTGAAATGAGCAATCTCCATGGTGGGACCACCCACAACTTCATCGACGCTTCACTAGTATTGAGACGGGCACTTCAGACAGAGGATTTTGAGGGGTTTGATGTTGCGGTAGCAGATGGCCACACAGTGAAGTGTCTAGATAGAGTTCCAAACTTAGAGATGAAGTTAGGCAACTACATAGTGAGAGACACATTTTATGTGGTTGACCTATTGGACACACATGTGGTGTTAGGAGTTCGATGGATTATTACCTTGGGAAAAATCACTACCAACTACCAAACCTTGGAAATGGGATTCAGAGGTCAGGATGGGAAGAAAGTTGTTCTAAGAGGTATGTCGATAGAGCACCCAGGACAGTTTCAGCCAAGAGGATGGAGAGGATATTTAGACATGGGGAGGTAGCATATGCCATAGAATGCTTGATCACTACTCAGAAGAATTTAGAAGGTCGATAATAGTAACATACAGAGATCAAGAATTTATTGGGACGACATCAACATGTCTTTGAGGTAATTCCACCAGGGAGACCACCTGACAAGGGGTTTGAGCACACCATTGAGTTGGAGGAGGGGGGCAAACCTATGATCACACCCCCCTATCGTCATCCTAGGAGGTTCAAGGATGAGATAGAGAAGGCAATCAAGGAATTGTTGGCGATGGGACACATCAAACCCAGTAGTAGCCCATTTTCTTCTTCAGTTGTCTTAGTTCTGAATAAGGATGGCACCATGAGGATGTGCATTGATTACCAATCCTTGAACAAGAAAACCATCAAGAACTAGTACCCTATCCCATGCATTGACGAGTTTATGGATGAACTGCATGGGGCAGTTTTCTTCTCAAAAATTGATCTATGCTCTGGATATCATCAATTCATAATCCGAGAGAAGGACATAAAGAAGACGACATTTCGATGTCATTTTGGACACTTTGAGTTCATGGTTATGCCATTTGGGCTAACCAATGCACCCGCTACATTCCAGTCTTTCATGAACCATATATTTAGGTATCAATTAAGGAAATCAGTCTTGGTTTTCTTCGACGACATCTTGATCTATAGCCGGTCATGGAAAGAGCATATGAGGCACCTGGATGAGGTATTGAGCATCATGGAGGCATAGTCATTATATGCCAAAAATTCCAAGTGTGAGTTCGGTATGACAGAGTTGCTTTACTTAGGCCACATCATCAGTGCACAGGGGGTACAGGTGCACCAAGAGAAGATCAGAGCCATTCTATATTGGCCGACGCCCAGGAACATGACAGAATTGAGGAGCTTCTTTGGGCTGTTCAGCTATCACAGGCAGTTCATCCGAGGTTTTTCTCAGTTTGGAGCACCACTGACAGATTTTACCAAGCATGGGGCCTTCATATGGACCAAGAAATCATAGGAAGCCTTTGGTCATATGAAGGAATTCATGGGAAGTTGTCCAATGTTGGCACTACCAGACTTCACCTTGCCATTTGTACTAGAGTGTGACGTATCTGGTGAAGGGATTAGTTTATTTTTTATGCAGGGAGGACACCCCATTGTATTCAAGAGCCAGCAGCTTAGTCAACTTGAGAGGTCATACTCCATTTATGACAAGGAAATGTTGGCAATCATGCATGCCTTGACCAAGTTCAGACAATATTTGGTGGGCAGCAAATTCATGGTCAAGACCGATCACAATAGTTTGAATTATTTCCTTGAGCAGAAGGACCTAAGTGAGAGCCAAAAAAAATGGGCGATGAAGGTATACGCATTCAAATTTGAAATAGAGTATGTCAAGGGGAAGAAGAACATTGTGGCTGATGCACTACCGATGAGACCTGCAGCATGTTCTTTGATGGAGATTTCAGCAAATTGGAAATCCCACTTGTTAGTGGAATATTCCAAGAATAAGTTCGCTTGTGAGGTAATGGATGGGAAGATACATGATGACCTGTATAGGGTCATTGAAGATGTCATATTTTACAAGGATAGAGTCTACTTGGTGCCAGATTCAGGGATCAAGAAGAAGATCTTCACCACAGTTCATGATTCACCTCTAGCAAGCCATCAGGGGTTTTTCAAAACCTATAGACAGATCAGAGAGAGGTTCTCATGTAAGGGCCTCAAATAGGACATTATGAGACACGTCAGTGAGTGTGTGACTTGCCAGCAGAACAAGTCAGAGCATGCTCCTCCAACAGGGCTACTTCAGCCACTCCCCATTCCAGAGCATAAATGGGAGAGTATATTTATGGACTTCATCACAGGTCTACCCAAGGTCCAGGGTAAGGACTGTATCTATGTAGTGGTCGACAGATTGACCAAGTTTTCTCACTTCTATGCCATACTGACAGAGTACAATGCAGTTCAGGTAGCCGATATTTTCTTCAGGGAGGTCTTCAAACTTGATGGGTTGTCGAAGAACATCGTCAGTGACAGGGACAGTCGGTTCATAGGGACATTTTGGAGAGTTACTTCGGTTGGTGGGGACAGAGTTGACACCTAGCACCAACTATCACCCTCATACAGATGGGAAGACTGAGATTGTCAACAAGTCGGTTGAAGGGTATTTGAGGAACTATGTAGGAGGACAACAAAGAACGTGGGTAAAGTGGTTACATTTAGGAGAACATTGCTACAACACCAACTTCCGCATGTCCATTGGTATGACACCCTTCTGAGCATCGTACGGATATGATGCTCCCACTTTGGTAGAATTGGTCTTTGGGGAGAGAATAGCTCCCAAGGCCAAGGATTGGATCATAGAGAGTCAGGATATTCTCAAGTTGTTGAAAGAGAACCTGTAGATGGCACAAAACTGACATAAGATAAGTGGGAACAGACACATGATAGAGCGCAGCTTTGAGTTTGGAGATTTGGTTTTCTTAAGACTCCAACCCTATAGACATTCATCTATGAAGAAGAGTGGGGCCGAGAAGCTCAATCCCATATTTTATGGTCCTTATAGGATCATGCATCGAGTAGGAAAGGTTTCTTACGAGCTAGAGCTTCCAGAGGGGAGAAAGATTCATAACGTGTTCCACGTGTCTTGCCTCAAAACGGTAGTGGGACAATTCATTAGCACATCAGAGGAGCTTCCCTCATTGGATGAGGAGAGATAGTTGGAGTTAGTTCCTGAGGAGGTTTTGGAGTTTCGGGAGTGAAAACTGAGGAGCAAGGTCATCATAGAGTGTTTGATCAGATGGAGAGGGCTTCTAGTAGAGGATGCTACTTGGGAGAACGAGTAGGTGTTGCAGCACCCTAGACTAGTATTGCTTGAGGACAAGCAATTTTGGAAAGGGAGGACTGTAATGTCCCTTTCCAAATAGGAGCTCCAGAGAGGAGGCTTAATGGTCTAAACTTCTCCGTTAGACTATATCCAGGGCCAAAGAGGGGTAAACAGGGTTACTAGAGGTCACTCCAGTCACAGGTGTTATATTCAGAAAGCGACATTGAGCTAAAAAATGTTAAAAACACTTTTAAGTCATTATGAGCTAAAAATAGCAGTCAACAGTGAATTAGGGTTTCAGCAGTGATTTAGGGTTTTGGAAGTCAACAGTGAATTAGGGTTTCAACATGATTTAGGGTTTTGGAAAGCTATAAAGGAAGGGTCGGCGACCTAATTCATTATTATGCAGATTATGACTTGTCATTGAGGAGAGAAGCGCATCTCAGGAGAGATAGTTCAGTGGATTCTAAGAGGAAGACACCAGTTGGCTGATTTCAGTGTTGAGAGACACACCCTAGCCACTGAGAAGATCACACAGGTCTTCCATCATTCTTCAGCAGTAGTTACACAGTGCTCACATATTCCGGGTATTATCTTTAGTTGTTTATTTTTATTCCGACCAAGATCCTTTTGTCTTTTGATCTAGCCGAGTGTTGTCATTTTATTCAGCCGCATTCGACCTTTCTAATCCGCAGATATATCATAATATAAACTTTGCAGTGCTTTGTCACATTTATTATTTTTATGACCATTTATATGTTGTAAACGATTGATCCTACACACACATTATCAACGTTTCCTAGACTAGCCATGTCAGGAACATTACATGCGCCCATCTTGACACTTGTCTTCCTGGTGCTGCATGCATTCCCTTTTGCACACTTGGAGCTACATGCGTTGCCTCTTCCAGGACTTAGGATAAAAACTTACATTTCACACTACTTTGGAATAATAATAAATTAGTATTCCTAAGGACTTAAGTCCTCAATCTTAGCCCCTCTTCCTACCTCTTAGACCCCTCTCCCTTACCCAAACTTTGTGGAAGCTTATTCCCCCATCAATCATTCATCGTGGCCGGTCCACACGCAAAGATGTTTATATATTATATTAATGATTTGCATAATTACATATACAAAATCAGGCTCTTGGCCTTAACACTTAGGCTCCCAGCCTAATAAACACATAAGCCTTCCATATTATCAGTACTCGTCTCACCAGCCTACAAAACATGATTACAATTCATAATATAATTGGGGCACTAACGAGGAATATTACATTTACAATCACTTTGTTCAATTGTCTGAAATCGATGCACAATATCAATGTCCCATCCTTCTTCTTCACAAACATGACCTAGGCTCCCCAAGCTGACACACTTGGTCTTATATACCCCTTCTTTAGAATCTCTTCAAGTTGCAATTGCAGTTCTTTCATCTTTGGTGTACTCATTTTGTAAGGGGTATTTGACACAGGAGTTGCACAAGGCATTAAGTTTACAAAGAAGTTAATATCTCTCTTCAGGGGTAATCCGGGTACCTCTTGGAATACATATTCGAAATCTTTTAATACTGCATGGTATTCAATATTTGAGACCTCATCCTTAGATGCTTCCTCCACATGGGCTGTAAATAATTGACAACCTTTTCTATAGCTCTTCTTCAGCTGCATTGCTGAGATTTCTCTGATAGCAACTGCTCTGGGAATTCCTTGGATTATTCTCTGATTCCCTTCCTCATCCAAGCAAGTGAATTCCTTGTTACAATAGTCTAATATGGCATGGTGTTGGTCCAACCAATCCATGCCAATTAGATATTCATAGGAACCTAAAGGTAAAACATTCAATTTGTTAGTGATATTTCTCGTAACAAGGGTAAAATGCAAATGAATGGGTTGAAAACCCACTTTCCCTAAGTTTGGTATACGATTGCGCCTGTGTTTAAATGAAAATCAAGTTTGGACAGCAGAGATTCGCATGCCTGGATCAACGACGCACATAGGATTCTGGAGCCCCCCCGCATTTCTACCTTTAAGCGGAAGGGGGGGGGTCCGGAATCGAGGGTGCACCTTTTCAACGGTCATGATCGAAGCACCCGGATCAACGGCGCGCAGNGGGGGGGGGGGGTCCAAAATCAGAGGTGCATCTCTCCAATGGCTGCAATTCGAGTGCCCGGATCAATGATGCACAAGCAACCTAGGTATCCTCTGTCCTTCTGCATTTAACCAACATGGGCCCCTTCCCTGTCATGTAATCTTTTGTGCCAGTTGTTCTCTTCCTGGCCATGCGATGAGGCTCGCGCCCTTTAGCCCCTTCCTCATCCTCCGACATCTATCCATCTCCCCTCTTCTGGTCCGTGTGGTCCCTTTCCCCTCTCATCTTCCACTTATCGCCTGCCAGGTGTCCCGCTCTTTTCCATGCCACCACTCCCATTATGAGCCCCATCCCTCGCGCTGACCCATCCCCGCCTATCCATTAGGCCGTTCAACTGATCCAGGTGGCAACGCGAAGAGTCTTCCACATCGCAGAAGTGCCGAGTTGGTCGAGCCATCCTCAATCCCAATGAAGCAGTTATTGAAGTAGTTGGTGGTGGTTAGACATCACCTCCGCCATAATGGGAAAGTCCGGCAACGAATTAAAGGCATGTCGATTCGCCTATGGAACTGTCAGGAGTTCGATTGCATCCGCCGTAGTTGCACGATCATTTAGAAACTGCAGGTGTTAACTGTCAGAAGCCATGCAGATGCAAATCTTTTAATGCAATGTCTCGATTCTGTTGTTGTTGGTGTTTTGAGTATATGAAGGCGTTTTCTCCATTTTTACATGGATCGATGGTTGAGCAAAGCTCCCTGCTGTAATGTTTTAATAGCTATTCTAGCTTTCAGCTTATGCATCTGTATATGAGATTTCTTGTTTTATGACAGACAATTCTTCTTACTGCATCTAATTTTCATCTCATGCTAAGAGAGTTTGTGATTGAATGAGTTGCGTGAGTTATTGCGGTTATGTTATGATAAAAGATTTATTGTTGCATTACTGCATTCTCTGGTTTTGCGTTTGAATGTAAGATGAAATCACATTTGGACATCTTCTTCCTCAGTCTGTTAGAAACCTGTTGTTTATAACAGATCCCTACTTTTCTCCTGTACAAGTCTTCCGCATGTTCACCCTTTACTACAGTTCACTGTCTGAAGTTTACGCAAGACCTCGTTGGCTCATGCATACCTGGCCTAGTTTCAGAGTTGGAATGCTATTGTTTTGAGTTTCCCGCCATTTGATCACCCATATATGAACAATCGTGACACAAAACTGATAGGCGTCAGGCTCTTCTCCTGCTAGCAATCCAGGAGTGACTTCCGTCGCCAACACTTCTGGCGCCGTTGCCGAGGACGAAGTTGAATATTTTCCCCGGGATTGAACAAAAAAGATTAGATGATTCTGAAGGTGCATCAGATATCAGAACTTGAAGATTCCTACTGTGCACCTGGCGACTCCATTGTGATGACTCCACTGGAGCGAACCTGTTGTTTTAATTGTGGCTTTCAGAGGCAGACACACGCGGTCTCATCCACAGCTGCCTCTAGCTACACCTAGAGTTGATCAGGAGGTAGTTCGCGAGAAAGGAAAGGCATCAAAAGGAGAAGCTGCCACCGAACCAGGTAATCTACAGTCTCCTTTTGTAGAAGCTCCATTCTCTCCGCCTCAATTTCCTGGCAGACTGTCTTCTGAAGTTTCCCATTTTCTGAATTTCGAGAGTGTTCCTGCTGAGTTTTCCCCTCCTGGTATGGGATTGGAGGGAGAAATCCTTGTCACTCCCCTCTCCTCCAAAGCTGTCCCTTGGCGTAGACCCAGGACCACAGAAGATTTCCCCACTCCTGCACAAGGAGGAGCACCTCCTGACTTGCACTCGTTAGCTTTCTCCTTAAAACTGCTTTTGTTTCCCACTCCACTTCGAGACTCATTTCCCGTAGCCCCTTCGCGAACTCCTTCTCCTCCGAGTTCCCCTTTACATAATATCAATATGGCTGGAGTAAATCCCCCTATGACTGAAATAGAGATCATCATAGCCGCTAGGTATGCTCCACTCATGCTACCACAGCCTCTCAATGCCCTCCCACCAGATGGATACCTTAAGCAGCTGCCCAAGTTTACAGGCGAGGGGGACATAGCTACAGAAGAACACCTAGCAACCTTTTACACTTTTGCGGATGATAATGTTAGCATGCACACAGACGTATGGATGAGAATTTTTTTCCATAGTCTCCAAGGAGAGGATAGAAATGGTTCAAGGCCATGCCTCCTGGATCTATTGATGGGATTAGAGCTTTAGATAATGCCTTTTTGAGACAGTGGGGAGATAAAAAAGATTTCATGTATTACATGACAGAGTTTGGCTCGTTAAAGAGAAAGGAAGGAGAGTCTGTTTCCAACTTCTCCAAGAGATTTAATAAAATGTACAACAGAATCCCTACTGAGATAAATCCCTCTGAAGCCTCTACAATGATCACTTACTCCAGTGCTTTTGATCCTGATTTCTGCCTACTGCTAAGGGAGAGAAGAGATGCTACACTGGCCCACATGCAGGATGCAGCCGTGGAGGTAGAATCCAACATATTGGCTGTCAACCGACTCAGGAACGTAGGTGATAGAAATACGCCCAAGAGCAGGCATGAAACTTCCTCATCCAGTTCCTCTCCCCTGCCCCATCAGACGGATGAGACAACCAGAGTAATAAAATCGCTTGCTGCCAAGATGGAGAGGTGGGAATTGGAGGGGAAGCCCATGTACAGAAATCCCCAGAACACTGATAATAGAGGTTTCAGACGACCTTCTAACAATATGCCTCAAGTTTTCCAGAGGGAACAAAGGGGAAAAGACAGGGATGATCAAAGGATTCAGTCTCCTCTCCAGAATAACCTAGATTCTCATGAGGAAAGAGAGGAGATAGATGAGTACAGCCCTGAAATTCACTGTTTCGAAGAAGCTCCTCCTTTTCCCCATTTGACACAGTCTTCATATGAAAAATCCTTGATGAGTGATCAAATCCATGAGCTGGGTAAAGAAAATAGGGCCGGTCACACCTCTAACAGATACAATCTCAGGTCGAGAAGGAAAGAAGGAGAATTTGACAGCCCAGACCACCCCCTCATAGCAGAAAGGCCTACTGGATCTGCAGTAGCCACCACTAAAGATAAAAGAACTCAGAGCACTTTTACAGTAGTCAAAGAACCCGTCACCGAAGTAAGGGAAGCTCCTAAGCCCATTCCATCCTTTAATTTTGAACATAAAATTCAAAACATCAAGATCCCCATCCCCCTCTCAGAGCTAGTAAAAAATGAAGGTTTTAAAAGATCCCTCTCCAAGCTGCTACAATCCGAGTCTCCCCAGCCTCCCTTTGACTCAGTAAACCTTCAATATGAGAAACCAGACGTCGTCTTAGGCCCCATGGTAGAAGACATATATGACTCATCCCCTCCCTTCTACACATCCCTGAACATACATGATAAAGTACTGCATAATTATCTCATGGATTCAGGAGCCTCCCATAACCTTATGCCCAAGGTAGTCATGGAAGAATTGGGACTGGAGGTGACAAGAACTTATCATGATTTATATTCTTTCAATTCAAGAAGAGTGCAGTGTCTAGGAGTCATCAAAGACCTGGTGGTTTCCCTGTTTCAGCTACCCATGAAAAGTGTGGTCATGGATATTGTGGTAGTCGACGTTCCCCCCAAATTTGGTATGCTATTGTCTAGATCGTGGATTAAAAAGCTTGGAGGGACACTACAGATGGATCTCACATATGCTACCATTCCAGTCTTCGGAGGGGAACAAAGAAGGTTATACAGAGAAGCCAAGATAGCCTATATTGTCAGTGATGAAGCAGACCCCGCCAATCACCCCATCTTTGCACTTGACACCGACTTGGGGTCTAGTTTTTTGCAGCTTACCGATGCCCCNAAGCATCCCAGGCTTGATCATACGATTTCCCCTCAAGGCCCTTCCATGTGGAAGATGTTTTTTGATGGAGCTTCTTCTAGCGAAGGTGCTGGCGCTGGAGTGGTTTTCATATCACCTTGTCAAGAAGTCATGTCCCTGTCATACAAGCTGGAATTCGAAGCCACCAACAATGTGGCAGAATATGAAGCACTTGTTCTGGGTATGAGAGCTGCAAAGGAAATGGGAATTAAAGAGATAGCAATATTCAGAGATGTTGAGTTGATTATTCAGTAGGTAAGGAATGCTTATCGTACCAATAATCCCCAGCTCAGAAATTATCAGAATGAAGTATGGGACCTTATTGATAGTTTCTTCTTGGATTTTAACATTTCTTTCATTCCGAGGGGAGAAAATACTTTGGTCGATTCTTTAGCTGTCTCAGCTAGTGTGCTCAAGCTTCCTCTGCTGCCTATGGTAAAAAATGATGTTGATATAAGATATAGGCCCTCGGTGCCGGACAATGTCAAGCATTGGAAGGTGTTCGAGGATGATTCAGAACTCAAGAGGTTTCTCCAATCCATGGAAGAATTTTTTGCATTGCACATTGACCAGGATCCCGACCTGGAAGGTGACCCTCACCCTGCGGTGTTTGTAAACAAAATTGCTAATCATTAGATTATCCAACTGCCTAGCAATCACATCCCTAGAGGACTAGTCCCTTTAGAGAGACTGTTCGATGGGAACGATGTGGCAGTAGAGGGAAAGGTCTCGAATGAAGATGTTGATACAGCCGAATGCAACATTGGCATGCAGGAAGAGCCCAAGTTTGTCAAATTATCGAGCAGCCTAAACAGTGAACAGAGGGCCAAGTACACAGAGTTGTTGAGAGAGTTTGTCGACGTGTTCGCTTGGACCTACAAAGACCTCAAGACATACGACACATCTGTCATTGAACACAAAATCCCATTGAAGGAAGGAGCTAAGCCATTCAGGCAGAAGCTGAGACAGATAAATCCCATGTTGCTACCGGTCATGGAGAAGGAGCTCAAAAAGTTGTTAGACGCCCAGATCATCGTCCCTTTGAGATATTCTGAATGGGTGGCCAATCTGGTTTCGGTAAGAAATAAAAGCGGAGAAATCAGGCTTTGCATCGACTTCAGAAATCTGAACAGAAGCTCGAAGAAAGACAATTACCCCCTGCCTCAGATGGAACACATACTGCAGAGGGTAACTAGTGCATCCAGGATATCTATGATAGACGGGTTTTCCGGTTATAATCAGATATCGGTCATGCCTGAGGACAGACAAAAAATGGCCTTCACCACTCCTTGGGGCACATTCATGTACGCCAAAATGCCATTTGGGCTTATGAATGCAGGAGCAACATTTCAGCGAGCCATGGATATAGCCTTCATCAGAGAAAAAGACCAGTTCATGGTGATCTATCTAGATGACATCACGGTCTTCTCCAGGTCTGATAAAGAGAATCGTTGTCACTTAAGGAGAGTTTTCTCGAAGTGCCAGAGATTTGGTCTATCCCTAAATCCAAAGAAGTCCTTGTTTGCTATGCAGGAAGGGAAGTTATTGGGACATATAGTATCGATAGAGGGAGTGATCATTGATCCCAGCAGGGTGGAGGCAATTCAGTCCTTGTCACTTTCCAGGTCTAAAAAAGAGGTCCAGGCATTTCTAGGAAAGATTAACATCCTGAGGAGGTTCGTCTCAAATTTTGTCAAGCTAGTAAAGCACATCATGACCATGCTCAGGAAGGGAAGCGAAGTGATATGGACCGCCAAGACCTAGGCATATTTTGACCAAATAAAAAGGGCATTGACTGAGGCGCCTGTGCTAATCAGCCCTGATTATTCCAAGGATTTCCTAATTTTCTCCTTTTCTTCTTTTCATACAGTGGCGGCGGTCTTATTGCAGAAAAATGAGGAAGGGCATGAGCAACCCATCGCCTTCTTCAGCAGGGCGTTAAGAGACGCAGAGAGAAGGTATGAAATCATGGAGAAGCAAGCCTATGCCTTAGTGAAATCTCTTAAAGCTTTTAGAGTATATGTCTTGCATTCAAAAGTAACAACATATGTTCCTTCAGCTTCCGTGAAGGAAATCCTTGTACAACCCGACATAGATGGGAAGAGAGGCCGATGGATTGCTAAAATTCTGGAATTTGATTTAGAGATAAAGCCCACCAAGTTGGTTAAGGGGCAAGGTTTAGCCAAGCTACTGGCTGAATCCAACTGCGAAGACTTGGGAGTTAGTTTCATCAATACTCGCCCAGGATCTTAACAAGCTGAGTCGCCCAGCCAATGCTCTCAAGATGGCTTATCACTGGCAGAATGTGCTTGGTATCGTGACATTCAGTATTTTCTGCAGGAGTTGAAGCCGCCGGATGGAATGGGAAAAATCAAAGCAAGAGCTTTAAAGCTCAAGGTAGTCAGGTATTGCCTCATCAACCAAATCTTGTACTGGAGAGACCCTCTAGGGGTATTCTTGAGATGCCTGGATCCACAGAAGGCCTAGAAGGTTATGTTTGATTTTCATAGCAACCTTTGTGGAGGTCATCATTTCTGGAAAACCATGGCTCACAAGATACTTTGAGCTGGATATTACTGGCCCACCTTATTCCCCGATGTCTGTAGGGAGATCAGAGCTTGTATCAAATGCCAAAAGTTCTCAGGAAGACAACAGCTCAAATCGCTGCCATTAAAACCCATAGTAGCTTCAACACCTTTTCAACAGTGGGGGTTGGACTTCATCAGAGAAATTCATCCTCCCTCGAGTGGTCAGCACAGATGGATCCTGACTGCAAGCGATTATTTCACCAAGTGGATAGAAGTTGTTCCCACCAGAAGCGCATCACACAAAGTAATTATCAGCTTCCTCGAGGATATCATAGCCCGATTTGGCTATCCTAGCAGGATCGTCACTGATAATGCTGCTTCTTTCAAATCTGAACCTCTAATTAAGTTCTGTGAGCAGTTCCAGATCTTGCTAATTCACTCCACCCCCTACTATCCCCAAGGAAATGGTTTAGCGGAATCCTCTAACAAAATCCTGATAAAGATCATCAAAATATTGTTAGAGGATAACAAAAGAGCCTGGGATTCGAAATTGAAGTTTGCTCTGTGGGCTGACCACGTGACAATGAAGAAATATCTGGGCATTTCGTCGTTTCAACTAGTCTATGGAGCAGAGGCGGTTTTCCCTACTCAGCTCGCCTTACCTATGCCGAAGTTCTTCCAAGACTATGAGGGAGAACCAGATCATATGATCAGAAGAATTCATCAGATAGTGGAAGTGCAGCAAATCAGAGAACAAGTGAGGAATGCAGCTTACAATCATCAGCAGAAGATCAAATAGGATTTTGACAAGAAGGTCAAGAAAAAGGAGTTCGAGATCGGGGATTTGGTACTTAAATGGGACGCACCCAGACAGGATAAAGGCAAGCATAGCAAGTTCGACGCCCTCTGGATCGGCCCCTTCAAAACCTCTGAGATTTTCTCCAACAACACTTACAGGTTGCAGGATCTGGAGGGCACTGAAGTTTTTAGTGGCCTAGTGAATGGGCATTTCTTGAAAAAATGTTTTTTGTGAGCCGCAGTTGGCTCTTTTGTTTTTTGTAAATATTGTTTTTGTTTTCATCTTAATAAATGACTCCTTAGCCCAACAGCAAGGCATTGGATCTGCAAAAGCGTTCTTAGAGCACCACAGGGACGACTCTATCCCCCATGGAGCCAAATGTTAGAGATATTTCTCGTAACAAGGGTAAAATGCAAATGAATGGGTTGAAAACCCACTTTCCCTAAGTTTGGGATACGATTGCGCCTGTGTTTAAATGCAAATCAAGTTTGTACAGCAGAGATTTGCGCGCTCGGATGATGCAGGAGCATCGCCAACTTAGTAAGCAAGCTAGCACATCAAGCGGAGATCAGCTGGACAAACCAACCCAAAATTTTGAAATGCTTTGGTATTGAAGCGCAAGTATTTAATGAATCCTTTATGAAGGAGCGCCTTTTGTATGTTGTATCAAACCTCGAGCCATACGCTCTTGTCTGAAGTAGATAGGAGGCATTTAATAGATTTAATGCAGGTAGATAGGATTTAAGTCTAGATTAGATAGTTTAGATATTCGAGAGGGAAAACGGATATAGACACCCTCCTTTATACATTGTAACATTATCAAGAATTCACGCGAGAAGAGAAAGCAGAGAATATTGTATCAAGAACACCCATGTACAGGCATTTGAATTAATAGAAGCAAGTTCTGATTCAAATTCATGGCTGGTGTTGTTTCTCTATGTATATTGTTCATGTGCTTATGAATGTTTGCTTTCTGGTTATGCATTTGCTTTGTATATGTTGTGCATATGATTTCAGGTTCTCAAACTAAAGTCTGAGAAGGGAGAGAATAAGTTTCAATTGTTTCTCTATCTGAGCCAGGATATTCCTACAAAGCGTGCAATTGAATTCATCCGCAAGGAGTGCGTTGATGAAGGTTCAGTTAGTTTAACACTTGTTCTCATTCACCCAGAAGTGAAAGAGGGTTGTTGAAGCCATGCAGAGAGTGTGCAGGCTGAAGAAGAAGTCTCAGTGGTAAATCTGAGCAAAGGAAGTTGAAGACTGCTGCTGCAGGAAGTGCGCATAGTCGAAAGGATTCAACACTTGGGAAGTTGTTGAATGTCGAGGGCAAGGAGTGCGCATAAGTTCCTCTAAAGAATCAGAGTTGGAAAAGCTCAGGAGGTATAACACCTTCGTGATATCATTGAAAAGGAGTACAGAAGGTTTGCGTCGAGGAAGGTTCGAGCAGGAGTTGCAAGCTCAGGCTTGGAGAGTAAGCTCTGAGAAGAAACACTTAGCCTTCTCAAGAAACCTTCAAAGAGGAGGAATCAACAGTCAGGATTCGTCGAGGGAAACAGCGAAATCCCGTCAGCCATTAGATCCTGAGGAGATGCGCATGGTTTAAGAGTTAGCATGCAGGGAAGGAGCTAGGGCTCATCGGGATTCGGCTCATCAGAGAATCGGAGTCTCCAGAGGCATAGAACTCTCACAGGAAGGAATCGCGATCCGTGATTTCCCAAGAGGATTAGAGTCGTTGATCTTGGCAGGAACACATGTCAAGAAGCAGGGGAGTCAGTGGAACTCGACTCATCGGATAATCGAAACTTCTGGAGCCAAGAGTCTTGTGTATGAATTCACGATTAGCAAATTCCCGAGAAGGTCAGGGTCATTGACCACAGCTGAGATACGGGGCACGAGATCCTAGAGAGTTGGGATTCGGCATTTCGGGATCCCCGCATACAACGGAATTTCTGTAGGAGAAATCGCGATTTCGCGATACCCGATAGCGCGATGAGGAGGGGTGACATGGAGGAGAGAGCTTGCATGTGCATCGGGGTTTGGCATTTTGGATTTCTCGGTGACGAGAGACTCATGACAGGAGAAGTTGTGATATCCCGAAACGCGATAACCACGCAGTCACTGTGTCGAGTGGAAGACAAGTGTCATCGCACGTCGGGGTTCGGGGAATTGGAAGTCCCGTGTACAATGATAATGGGAATCGCGATATTTCGATACGCAATTTCCCGACATGGTTAAGGCCTGTAGTGGAGGACAGGTGTCGGAAGGTTAAGCCTTGTCGCGGGCCAATGCCAGGTGGCATCGGTGAATCGCTAACTCGAGGGTTCGTGAGCCGGAGCTGTAAGGGATTGCATTCAAGGAGGCGAGGACACGAGGTTTCGTAAACATGACAGGTGGCATCGGGAATCGGGGATCTGTGAGAGTAGTGGATCATGACAGCATGAGTGCTAATTTCCCGATCAGGAAAATTCCCGATAAGAAGCAGGAAGTCGTGAAGAAATATTCATCCGGTGTCATGGATCTATGAGGTCCGATCCCGTGGTTTAAGGACTCGCGATCTAGCGAAGGTCCGATTTCCCTATTTCAAGGGGGGAGGTCATAAAGAGTGTCTGTGGGTATTGAGAACTCCTGATAAGGAGTTGAAGAGTATTTAACTCTTCGGGCCAGCGAAGAAGAAGGTCCTGGTGGGAGCAGGCATGCCTGGGTGGCACGTTTGCATCAAGTGGTATCAGAGCGAGTTCTTTCTTGTATATTTCAGGCAAGAGGAGAGAAGAAGAGAAGGAGCACTCTGATACACATCAGAGTGGTATCTGAGGAGGAAAGTTCTCTGTTTTCTGTAGCAGAGGAGAAAGGAAAATTTCATTATGCCACCGAGGAGAGAAAGACAATCACCTGATCCAGAGGATAGGGGAAACCCGAGAGGAAGGGAGAGACAAGTACAGAATACAGAAATGGAGAGATAGATACGTGATCTCCGAACAAGATTAGAAGACATGGAAGCAGCGTAGAGACGCACAGTAAGTGCTGGAGATCTAAGTGACTCCGAAGGCGAAATTGAAGCCGAACAACAAGGAGAAGTTGCAGCCGAAGATGCAGCCAACGAGCGATTAATTAAAGCTATCGCCCAGATGAGTTCGAAGACAAAGATGGACATTCCAGTTTATGAAGGGAGTCTGGATGCAGAAGATCTTCTGGATTGGATAAGAGCTCATGACACCTACTACGATTATGAGGATATCGAAGAGGATAAAAAGGTCAGGCATGTTGTCACAAAATTGAAGGGACACGCAGCATTATGGTGGGACGAACTTCAAGCAGATAGACATTCCAAAGGCAAGAAAAAGATCAAAAGCTGGGATCGAATGATTGCAAAGATGAAGGCAAAGTTCAACCCAAGGGATTATCAAATCACACTATTCAGGAGGATGCAGAACCTGAGACAGAAGCTAATGACAGTTAAGGAATATATTGAGGAATTCTACAGGCTGAATATCAAGGCAGGTCATCGGGAGAGTGATGATGAAAAGGTTGCCAGGTATATGAACGGCTTAAGATACGATATACAGGACAATATGAGTATGATGACCATCCGAATTGTTGAAGATGCATATCAAATGGCTCTAAAGGATGAAGAGAAGCTGAGTCGTAAGCCAGGACAACGAGGCCGAGGTAGAAGTCAGCACAAAGGTAAATTAGTTGCCCAAGATAAATTCCAAAATTCCAAGGACGACTGGAAAAAGCCTCAGGCAAGAACAGAAAGAGGCGGAAGCTCACAGCGAGGCCAACACGCTGAACAGTGATGGAACCACGCTAAACAGGGCAGAGGATATGCAGATGAAAATACAATTCCTCGTACCCGAGGTAGAGGAAGAGGCCGAGGTGGAGTCATCACATGCTATACGTGTGGAAAAAATGGCCATCAATCCTTTGACTATCCGGATAAGAAGAAGGACGAAGGAGAAGCGCACATCGCTGAGGCACAAAGGCGAGACGCAGAAGCAGAAGACGTAGAAGACGGAAGGCCGTTGATGATGCGTAAAGTTCTCTTAACACCTGAGAAGGAGGTGGATGACACAGTTCAGAGGAACAGACTTTTCAGAATTGCATGCAAGACCAAAGACAGGAAATGCAAAGTTATCGTGGACAGCGGTAGCATAGACAATCTCGTTTCAACCAAGATGGTGGAGAAACTAGAGATGGAGACAACTGATCACCCGAGTCCATACAAAGTTTCATGGCCACAGAAGGGACATCAGGTGAGTGTCACTAAACAGTTCTTAGTTGACATTAAAATAAGGGGATATAATGACAATATTTTATGTGATGTCATTCCTATGGATGTTTTCCATTTACTGTTGGGAAGACCATGGCAGTATGATAGAAATGTGATCCATGATGGGAAAATGAATACGTATACCCTGGAGAAGAATGGGAGAACACATATGTTACTTCCGATAAAAGATAAGGAGGTGAAGCCGGAAGTGAACAACAGGGTACTTCTCATGAGTGGGAAGGAGCTTCTTACAGAATTTAAGAAGAAAGAGGATCCACAATTCTTTGTGGTCAAAAAACCCAAAATCATTTTGACCAGCACAAGAGTGGATGATTTGCCGGAAGAAATTCAGGAACTACTTGAAGAGTTCACTGATATTGTGGTGGACGAACTGCCTCATTTGTTGTCGCCAATGAGGAGCATAAGTCACCACATAGACCTTGTACCGGGAGCTAGTTTACCAAATAAGGCTGCGTACAGGTTGACGCCGCAGGAGAACGGAGAAGTGAAAAGACAGGTAGAGGAGTTGTTGGATAAAGGACTAATCAGGGAAAGTTTAAGTCCATGTGTCGTTCCAACGGTACTGAGTCCAAAGAAAGATGGAGGTTGGAGAATGTGCACAGATTCCAGAGCCATTAACAAGATCACCATCAGGTATAGGTTCTCATTGCCAAGAATGGATGACTTGATGGACTGTTTAAGTGGAGCCAATTTTTTTTCAAAGGTCGATTTTAAAAGCGGATACCATCAAATTCGCATGAGGGAAGGCGATGAGTGGAAGACATCCTTGAAGACCAACGAAGGGTTGTATGAATGGTTAGTCATGCCGTTTGGTTTGACGAATGCACCGAGTACATTCATGAGGTTAATGAATGAAGTGCTCAAGGAATTCATTGGTAAGTTTGTCATTGTTTATCTAGATGACATATTGATTTTCAACAAAACAAAAGGAGAACATCTGAAGCATTTAGCTGCAGTAATGAGGAAGCTATAGCAAGAGAAGTTGTTGATCAACATGAGGAAATCTTCATTTATGAAGACAGAACTCATTTACTTTGGATTTGTCATATCGGTGAATGAATTGAAGATGGATCCAAGTAAAGTGGAGGTAATTAAGAATTGGCAATCACCGAGAAATATTTTCGAGGTGAGAAGTTTTCATGGACTGGCTAGTTTCTACCAAAAATTCATCAGGAATTTCAGTGGAATTAGCACAGAAGTGATGGACACATTGAAGAAGCAGCATAAGTCTTTTCATTGGACAACTGAGGCTGAGAAGAGCTTCAATCTGTTGAAGCGGAAGATCACAGAACGGTCGGTTTTGGTGTTGTCGGATTTCATGAAGACATTTCAAGTGAAATGTGATGCAAGTGGTTTTTCCATAGGAGCGGTCTTGAGCCAGGAGGACAGACCAATTGCATATTTCAGCGAGAAGCTGGATGAGGCAAAAGTGAAATACTCCACGTATGAAAAAGAATTTTATGCTATCATACAGGCATTAAAGAAGTGGAGGCATTATTTGATTCCGAAAGAATTTGTTCTATATAGTGATAATCATGCATTACAGTTTGTGACTCAACAGGAAAAGTTGAATCAGAAACATGCTAAATGGGTAGAGTATATGTAGAATTTTACATTTGTAATCAAACATATTTCAGGTACTGCTAACAAAGTGGCTGATGCTTTGAGCAGGAAATGTCTACTGTTGCAGGAGTTCAAAGTCAAGACTTTAGGCTTTGATGATCTCAGGGAGATGTATGCAGGTGATGCAAATTTTGCAGAGGCATATGAAGCAACTGAGAATCTAGTTCTCAGAGACAGAAGCCCATGGATAGATTACATGATTCAAAATGGACTGTTATTCAGAGGAAATCAGTTATGCATTCCAAATTGCTCCATGAGGGAGAATCTGCTAAAAGAGAAGCACAGTGGTGGATTAGCAGGGCATTTCGGCCATGACAAGACATTTGTAAATCTTAGCGAAGCATACTTTTCGCCAAAGATGTGAACAAGTGTCAAGAAGTTTGTTGACAGGTGCAGAATTTGCCAACATTCAAAGGGAAGGAAGCAGAATGTGGGATTCTATCAACTGTTACCCATACCCGACAGGCCGTGGGATGAAATCAGCATGGATTTCGTATTGGGATTACCTAGGACGCAAAGAGGACATGATTTGATCTTTGTGGTGGTTGACAGGTTTTCAAAAATGGCACATTTTATTCCATGCCAGAAAACCAGCGATGCGACTCATATCGCAAATTTGTTCTTCAAGGAGATTGTTAGACTTCATGGACTGTCGAAAAGCATAGTTTCAGACAAGGATACCAAATTCATTGGACATTTCTAGAGGACACTCTAGAAGAATATGGGAACTAATTTGATGTTTAGTTTTGCCTATCATCCTTAGACAGATGGGCAAACCGAGGTGGTAAATAGAAGTCTGGGAGATTTATTAAGAAGCTTGGTGACGAAGCACCGTAGCAGCTGGGACAATGTGTTTCCATAGGGAGAGTTCGCATATAACGACTCAGTGAACAGAAGCACAGTAAAAAGCCCATTTGAGATTGTATATGGTAGGCAGCCAAGGGGAGTATCTGAACTGAGGAACTCAGAGCAGATAATGACTAAGAGCGCAAACGCTGAAGAATTCACAGAGGTGATGAAGGAACTTCACAGCAGGGTGAAGCAGCGATTGCAAGAATCAAACCAGGAATATAAGCGCAGAGCGGATCAGCATCGGAGACAACTTCAGTTTGAAGTTGATGATCTAGTTCTGGCACATCTAAGGAAGGAAAGGTTCCCAAGGGGAACATACAACAAGCTGAAAATGAAGAAAATTGGACCATGCAGTGTCCTAAAGAAATTGGGAGAAAACGCTTATGAAATTGAATTGTTGGATGAGATCAAAATATCTCCGACATTCAATGTCTTGGAATTATATCCATATAAGGCTGAAGAAGCAGAAGCTGGAGGTGATGAACAACCAGAAGTCCAGTGGCAGAAACAGATGCTGATTGCAAAAAAGCCACAGATGGAGAGTATACTTGATAAGAGGGTGAGCAAAAAGACCAGACGGAAGTAATACTTCGAGTATCTGGTGAAATGGAAGAATCATCCAGTGGAAGATGCCAGCTGGGAGACAGAAGAAAAGATTCAAAAGCATGGACATACTGTGCAGGAGCTCATGGACAGGAGCCCATGAATGTTTTCAAGCTGAGGAGTATGATGCAGGAGCATCACCAACTCAGCAAGTGAGCCAGCACATCAAGCGGAGATCAGCTGGACAAACCAACCCAAAATTTTGAAATGCTTTGGGATTGTAGCACAAGTCTTTAATGAATCCTTTATGAAGGAGTGCCTTTTGTATGTTGTATCATACCTCGAGCCATACGCTCTTGTCTGAAGTAGATAGGAGGCATTTAATAGATTTAATGCAGGTAGATAGGATTTAAGTCTAGATTAGACAGTTTAGAGATTCGAGAGGGAAAACGGATATAGACACCCTCCTTTGTACATTGTAACATTATCAAGCATTCAGGAGAGAAGAGAAAGCAGAGAATATTGTATGAAGAACACCCATGTACATGCATTTGAATTAATAGAAGCAAGTTTTGATTCAAATTCATGGCTGGTGTTGTTTCTCTGTGTATATTGTTCATGTGCTTATGAATGTTTGCTTTCTGGTTATGCATTTGCTTTGTATATGTTGTGCATGTGATTTCAAGTTCTCAAACTGAAGTCTGAGAAGGGAGAGAATAAGTTTCAATTGTTTCTCTATCTGAGCCAGAAGATTCCTGCAAAGCGTGCAGTTGAATTCATCCGCAAGGAGTGCGTTGATGAAGGTTCAGTTAGTTTAACACTTGTTCTCATTCACCCAGAAGTGAAAGAGGGTTGTTGAAGCTGTGCAGAGAGTGCACAGGCTGAAGAAGAAGTCTCAGTCGTAAATCTGAGCAAAGGAAATTGAAGACTGCTGCTGGAGGAAGTGCACAGAGTCGGAAGGATTCAAGACTTGGGAAGTTGTTGAACGTCTAGCGCAAGGAGTGCGCATAAGTTCCTCTGAAGAATCAGAGTTGGAAAAGTTCAGGAGGTATAGCACCTTCGTGATATCATTGAAAAAGAGTACAGAAGGTTTGCGTCAAGGAAGGTTCGAGCGGGAGTTGCAAGCGCAGGCTTGGAGAGTAAGCTTTGAGAAGAAACACTTAGCCTTCTCAAGAAACCTTCAAAGAGGAGGAATCAACAGTCAGGATTCACCGAGGGAAACAACGAAATCCCGTCAGCCATTAGATCCCGAGGAGATGCGCATGGTTTAAGCGTTAGCGTGCAGGGAAGGAGCTAGGGCTCATCAAGATTCGGCTCATTGGAGAATTGGAGTCTCCAGAGGCATAGAAATCTCACAGGAAGGAATCGTGATCCACGATTTCCCGAGAGGATCAGAGCCATTGATCTTGGCAGGAACACATGTCAAGAAGAAGGGGATTCAGTGGAACTCGGCTCGTCGGATAATCGGAACTTCTGAAGCCAAGAGTCTCATGTATGAATTTGCGATTAGTGAATTCCCGAGAAGGTCAGGGTCGTTGACCACAGCTGAGATACGAGGTGTGAGATATAGGAGAGTCGGGATTCGGCATTTCGGGGTCCCCACATACAATGGAATTTCTACAGGAGAAATCGCGATTTCGCGATACCTGATAGTGCGACGAGGAGGGGGTGACATGGAGGAGAGAGCCTGGACATGCATCGAGGTTCAGCATTTCAGAGTTCTCGGTGACGAGAGAATCACGACAGGAGAAGTCACGATATCCCGAAACATGATAACCATGCAGTCACCATGTCGAGTGGAAGACAGGTGTCATCGCACGTCGGGGTTCGGGGAATTGGAAGTCCCGTGTACATTGATAACGGGAATCACAATATTCTGATACGCGATTTCCCGACAGGGTTAAGGCCTATAGTGGAGGACAGGTGTCGAAAGGTTAAGCCTTACCACGGGCCAATGCCAAGTGGCATCGGTGAATCGCGAACTCAGGGGTTCGTGAGCCGGAGCTGTAAGGGATTGCATTCAAGGAGGCGAGGACGCGAGGTTGCGTAAACGTGACAGGTGGCATCAGGAATCGGGGATCTGTGAGAGTAGTGGATCACAACAGCGTGAGTGTCGATTTCCTGATCAGGCAAATTCCCGATAAGAAGCAGGAAGCCGTGAAGAAATATTCATTGGGTGTCGTGGATCTATGAGGTCCAATCCTATGGTTTAAGGACTCGTGATCTAGCTAAGGTCCAATATCTTGATTTCAACGAGGGAGGTCATAAAGAGTGTCTGTGGGTATTGAGAACTCCCGATAAGGAGTTGAAGAGTATTTAACTCTTTGGGCCAGTGAAGAAGAAGGTCTTGGTGGGAGCAGGCGTGCCTGGGTGGTGCATTTGCATCACCGGATCAACGACGCACATAGGATTCC
>SNQJ01S0011763.1:226769-242617 GCA_010110895.2 Picea sitchensis
CCTAATGATTTTGTTATTTTCATAATCCCATAAGCGATAACCAAAATCATTAACACCGTATCCAATAAAGGTACACTTCTTAGATTTTGCCTCAAGATTTGTTCTATTTTCTTTATCAATATGGGCAAATGTTTCACAACCGTAAGTCTTCAAAAAAGAATAGTTTACCTTTTTTTTTTCTGTCCATGCCTCCTCTAGAATTCAACCATCCAAAGAGCTTGAAGGTCCTCTATTTATTAAGTAAATAGCAGTATCTACAACATCTTCCTAGAACTGTAAGGCCAAACCAGCATGCAATCTCATACTCCTTGCACGATCCATGATTATCCTGTTCATCCTTTCTGACACAACATTTTCTTATGGTGTTCTTGGAACTGTCTTGTCTCTACGAATCCCATGGTATGAACAGTAATCATCGGACTCCTTGCTACAATATTCACTTCCATTATCTGATCTAAGACACTTCAACTTTTTTCCTGTCTCATTCTCAACCAAAGCTTTCCATTTCTTAAAAGTATCAAAAACATTAGATTTTTGTCGAATGAAATAAACCCAAGTTTTTCTAGTTGCATCATCAATAAAAGTAACATAATAACGAGAGACGCCAAGAGATAATACATGAGTTGGTCCCCATACATCTGTATGCACAAGCTCTAACCTTTCACTCTTCTTTTCTTTTCCAACTCTAAGAAATCTGACTCTCTTTTGTTTTCCATAAACACAATGCTCACAGAAGTCCAAATCAATTTGTTTAAGATCTAGCAACAAACTTATTTTTTGATGTATCTACATTCCCTTCTCACTCATGTGTCCAAGCCTATGATTCCATAGTGTTGTATCCACTCCTGTAGAAGCTAAAGAGATAGAATATTCAATACTACCAATACATAAATACAATGTACCTACCTTCTCTGCTTTTATTATCACCAATGATCCTTTGATGACCTTCCACGTGTTATCTATAAATATGGATATACAACCTTCACTTGCCAACTGTCCTGTTGAAATTATATTTTTACTTAGATCTGGAACATATCTTACCTCTTTCAACAACCACTGGTTTCCATTTCTTTGCTTTATTTTTACCTTTCCCATTCCAACAATTTTTCATGGTTTATCATCACCCAAATGAACCTGCCCAAAACCACCATGAACATAATCTAGAAAATGTTTCCTATGGGGTGTGGCATGAAATGAATCCCCTAAATCTACTACCCAAGACTCAAAAATATTATCTACAGAAAGAATCAAAGCATCTTGTAACACATCACCTGTTACATTTTGCTTCCTGATTTCTCTCATGTTGTCCATCTCTTTGTTTCTTTGGAGCTATGTAGTCTTTCTTTAGATGTCATTTATTCCCACAATTCCAACACTCTATCTTTCCAATTCTGGATTTGGATCTACCCTTCCTTGAATTCTTGCGGTTCCCTAAGCCCTTTCCTCTATCATTTTTTCTTCCCCTGTTCTCCATGTTCAATGCATTACCCGATGTCTCACCTGTGCTTTTTTGTCCCATTTCCTCACTAAGGATAACACCAACAACATCATCAAATTTTAAATTATTTGAACCAGAGATAGTGTTACTTACAGCCATGATCAAGCCATTCCATCTTTCTGGCAATGAGCACAAGATTAGAAGAGCCCTGACCTCATCATCAAAGTCCACTTTTACAGAACTTAGTTGATTAGTAACTGTATTAAATTCATTTAAATGATATGAAACAGACCCACCTTCTGACATATTCATATTAAATAATCTCTTCATTAGAAATACCTTATTGGATGTTGAGGGTTTTTCATACAATTTATCCAATGCGTCCATCAAACCCTTCCTTGTCTTTTCTTTCAAAATATTGAAAGCCATTGACATTGCCAAGATCAGCCGTATCGTTACTAGAGCCTTTCTGTCAAGAATCTTCCATTCTTTGTCCTTCATAGTCGTCAGCTTCTTTTCTATTCCGCCCAGTGGTAGGAATAGATACTTCTAATATAAATAATATTGAATCTGCATCTTCCATAACTGGTAGTTTTGGCCGTTAAATTTCTCGACCTTAAACTTTCCATCTTCCGACATTGATCCCACTCAATCCAGGAACCCTCATTTCCTGTGACTTAAATTTCGATCTGATTCCAATTGTTAGAAAAACAATATCGTGGAGCAATAAAATAAAACAAATGCGGAAATAAAACACAGAAGATACACGATGCAATAGAGACACAGATATACGTGGTTCACCCAGTGTGGGATACATCCACCAAAGAAATTTCCAGGTCGTTCCTTTATTATTATCCAACAAATGAAGGGATACAACCTACAACAAACCCGTTGTAACTTCCTCTTCATTCTCTCACAGTCTCCTATCTCATAATACAATATTCGTTATCTTACCTAGCCACAATACATTTCCCTCATAAGAGAGGGTTGCCTTCTAAGGAAAAAAACCCTAACATAAATTCTACCGTTAGATCTATGACCTTATAATGAATGGTCCATATTTACAATGAAATTACAATATACTTTTACAAGGAAATTTTTCCTTCGGGGGCTTCATCCCCAAACCCCTATCGGGGGCCCGCAGAGGGGGTAACCCCCCTGTGCACTCCCCAATGTGGAAGAGTGTACATTCTTCAGGGGTGTAAAGTATTCATGGGGTATAAACATGGTTGAAAACAAAGACCTCTGAATTTGGAAGATAATTAGGCTCCACAACCAACATTGCACACAGGCCTGACAACCTGCTTCTTCAACCACAACCACCTCTATCACCTGGAAAGAGTGTTGCACACATGCCTGACAACCTGCTTCTTCAGCTCCGTTTGAGCACAAGGAGGACAACAACAAGGCTCAACAAGGAACAGACAACGGTGACAAGCCACACTCATCCAAGGGAATGCATGGCCACAACAACCCATAGTTATAACACACATGGCATACACAATTACGGGATGCTCAGGTTTCAGAGAAGACGTGGGTCAACTTCACATATATGATTTTCAGAGGTGCATGGCTATGCAGAGGTCTAGTGTAGAGACAAAACGGGTTCTTGGGAAGGATTCCAGCGAACTAAGATAGAGTATGGAAGAATGGGCATGCCAACCCCCAACACGGATGACTTCTATAACTTTAACTACATGTGCCCATGTCAACACATGTCTTCTTGGAGCTGCATGCACTCCATTTTCTATACATTCCTTTCCCAGGAAATTAGGTCAACAATTGGTCAATTGAACACCTTAGCCTTTTAAGAAATAATAATAAATTATTATCCCCTTTAGGGGTAATCCCCCTAGCTTAGCCCCTAGGAAAAACACTTAGCCTCCTTCCTTACCCAACCTTGTGGAAACTTATTCCCCCATCACTCTTTCTTCATGGCCGGTCTACACGCAGTGATGTTTTTATATTAACAAAGTGCATAAATACATGTACAAAATAGGCTCTTAGCCATTAACACCTAGGCTCTCTGGCCTACTTGCACATAAGCTTACCAACTTACAATTGCTCGGCTCACCATCCTACAAAACATATTTACAATACATATATATAATTGGGGCTCGTCCTTGGGGTATTACAATATCCATCAAAGATAGGAAGATACTTATAATGCTTTACTGGAAAATCATGAAGGGCATGAGGCAACTTGAGAGGCATATATTTTTCGAGGATTTTAGAGGGTATAGTATCAATATAAAGAGGTATAAGATCATCCTTGGTCACACAAAACTCATCAAATTGGTCTTGAACATCATGTGATTTAGATGAAGGTTTTTGGTCAAGCTCAACGATGCAATAAGAAGGATATGAAGCTCTTAAAGAAGGATTTTCAAATGCAGATTTGTGGTCATCATTAGAATATAACAAGGAAAGACAAATTATTTTAACTTGTTTAGGAAAGGACAAGAGGTAACTTATGAAAAATAATAATATCTCTTGGAAAAAACTGAATCTTTGATACCTAGTTTTACCATGATGTCCTTCAATGTCTCTATCAATGGATCTCATCCCCCAGTGGAGCCTTTGAATCTGATTGAAGCATGATTGGAGTCTCCAAGGGAATGGTACCACATTCTTTGTGTTTGATCTTTGCTCACCATCATAAGTCAAATCTGATCCTTGTAATTTTATCCTAGGGAATATTTCACCTTCATTCCCCAATAACGATGCCAAAATGTTAACACTCCGTAAATTTCCCTAGTTGTGGAGGAAAGTCACAAAAGTAACCACAAACCAGCTTATAGGCTGAAAGCTAGCCCTTCCAACCCAAAGAGGGATCTCTCTTTATATCTCAACCAAGAATGACATGCTATCTAATCAATACAATGGATAGATCATTGATGAGGATAGGGTATAAAATGGGGTTTGGTTGGGCAAAAGGAAAAATACCATTCGGCCATGGAGTCAAATCTTGAAAATGAATGAAACTAATGTCTGGTAGATATAACCTCTCATAGGAACAAAGGATAAATTAGGTGGATGAAACCTTTAGTTTTTAATTTGTTGTAGCAGGTGAAAGAGGATAAAGGAAACACATAACATAATCAGAGCACCATATAGATGAATTCTGGCGTAGTTAGGAAGAAAGGACAAAGTTTAAATTATTTGAGTCTAGAGCACCATTTAGATGAATTCTACACTCTTAAATATCAATTTAAAGAAAGGAAAAAATGAGATGCAAGTGGGGACACAAGAAATACATACAAAAGATAATAAATACATTGTCATCTCACCACCATTAGAATCCTTTTCATGAAGTTTCAAGACTTCTGCATTTTCATTTCATTCAGATTCAAAAATTTACAATGAAAATAAAAAATACTATAGTTTTTCCAACTCGCCCCCTTGAACACCTTCAAAATGATCCAATATATAGATAAACACCCTCACTAGGCTAAATAAGTCGAACTCCCCTGTTATCCTATGATTTTGGATCTGATTACATAAAAAAGACGACAATTTGAAAACTACTTACTAAAAATAACAAATTCATTTTACTAGAAAATAGGGGTCAAAGATAACATCATATCTTTCCAATCCCAATAGGTATTAGAAAAAGGGGAGGATTTTTTGGAGATGAACCCATGTGTGAGAAAAACATCTTCCATTTTTTGAAAATTATTCTCCATATTCTCGAGATCTGTGCCCAAAAATGATGACTAAAACAGGAAAACATTAAATGCGAAACTATGGAAAAATGGATCGTAATGATTCATTTGAATATCTCAAAATATGAAACCTTCGTAAAAACTGAGAGAGGTTTTTTTTATTGAGATCATTCTTCACAAAAACCTCTCAGGGTTTTTCCAAACATCTCCCAGTTACTTGAGAAATTATCTTGAAGTTGACTGCAAAAATAATGATTTCCAGAACTTGCATAGCAAATTTGCGTAGCACACATGATTTTTCTTAAAACACATGAAAATTAAGTGGAAGCAACTTGATGAAGACTTTTTTTGGCCTCCAATGTGGTAAACCAATCACTTCATGTTGTATTTTTCATTCATATATGACTACAACATTTGCGTAGTGTTGGCTCGCTATGCAAGTGTTGTGTATGCCCGTTTATTAGTCAAAACTGCACTTGTTCAAGAGGTTACTTCATATTGTCATCATTGTTTGAATCATAGGCACAGGGACTTCAAAAAGATGTTTCTTATAGAAATATGTTAAACCTTTCTAATTTCCTTCCTCCTTTAATCACCATTTAGGTTGCAGCTGTAATGGCTCCTTCTCCCCCAAAATGCAAAATTGTGAGTTTCCTCCCTTCATATTTGTGCTACTTCTGCAAGTAGCTCCAGTCTTCTTCTGGCTTCATCATTCAATTTCTTATTTTTCTTTAGATGCATGTTATCCTTCCTAAATTTTAGGTTTTTCATCTTCAAATTCTCCACTTGTCTAAACAAGGCTTCATTTCTCTTCAATTTTGACTGGGCATTAGAAAGGGTTGCACAGGAATTGTCTATGGTCGGTTTGCATTCCTTGAAATGCTTCATGATATTGTCCTTTGATATTCCACTTTCTTCCCTGAGTTGTCATAACTGAATGAATATCTGTGCAATATGGATGTGAATTTTTGGCAAGCAGAGAAGTGCTCAAAACCCAACAGGTAAGTTTGCGCAGCAAACTAGAAGAGCTAGGGTTTTCTCAAAACAATATGAAAAACCTTGACTTAGTGAGATGAAGGCTACCTAGAAAGATATCAATGTGTGGGTAATAATACTTTAAAGTTGTTTTATCATAGCTGGTGACTGAATATGAGATGAGGAGCGGGGACATCTGCACTATGATTTGCGTAGTGAGGAACACAGAACAATAGTTGCGTAGTGCAAAATAGGGTTTGCGTAGCAAGGTTTTTTGGAGCTTGCTCGAGAGGGAAGAAACTAGCTTGAAGGTCTAAAATGCGTGTAGATGGATGAAATATGATGGAGAAGTGTGTAGGATTTGATATGTAGAGTTTTTGAGTGGGAATAGTACCCGTTTGAAGTGAAAAGACCCTTCATATCATTTAAGCGACTTGCGCAACGAACTTGCACAGCACACCCAACTTTTGATCCTTCCAAAGTACAGATGACATAAATAACCATCAAGTAGTTGCACTAACTTCTTTACATGTGATCATGCTCATTAACATGCTTTGACAAGACCTCCCTCCTAAACTTATGACTTACTTATGACATACCATTTCCCTCATATGAAGTCATTTTAGACTCAAAACAAGGTCACTTACAAAATATTTCATGATGAAAAACCACCCATGGAACTTCTAATGACTCCTTCACCTTCATAATATGTGATCACATATACAAACCATTGAATAAGACTTGTGATTTTGACTCTTATTTTGACATGCAACTTATCCTTCATTTGATCAATGACCTAAGGCTTTTGAATCACCCCAAGAAACAGAACACGCACACACATTGTTGACCCTTGACCAAGTTTTGAGGATCATTGGTCATGTTTGACCTAATTTTGGGACTTCAAAAGGCTGTCGAAGACAGAGTGCAAGTCGAAGCAGAGATCGCGAGATCTCATCCCCTTTTTTATGGCTTTTTGGGTTTAGGCTTATGTAACGGGAATGGGGATATCGACCCATGGGTTTTACCCATGTTTAGGCCCATTTTGTAATGTATAAATAGAAAGCTAGGCAATGTAGGAAGTAGCTCGATCTATGCGATCAAAGGACAGAAAAGTATGTGATGCTAAGTGATAAGTATTAATTGCTAAGTGCAAGTGGTAACAATAATTTCTTTGTGCATACTATGTGAGACTTTCAAAGCTAAGTGCAAGTGATTGTAAGAGATTGTGGAAGGCTTTGTGCTGTAATTCAAGGAAGGAGGATCTATCAAGGTGCGCATATCTCTTGTCCTCTACGAAGTAAGATATCAAGTCTCTATGCATGTAGAAGATTGACGGAAGGCAATAAAGAGAAAAAGAGTTGGTGGTGTAGCCCGAGGGTGGGGTTGAACCACGTATATCCTACGTTGTGGTTGCTATGTGCTTTATGGTTGTTCTATTGTCTATGTGATTGAATGCTTAGTGCACTGATGTATGATTAGAAGGATATAATATGGTAGCTTAGTGCTGAATAATGTGAATAAATGCTAGATCTGATCCATATTGGTATGCTTAGTATTTGAATCTATTGGATCTGTATAAACACTACGATGATATATTGTTAGGGTTTAGCTGCATTGTAAACTGAGGCTAAATATTAACAAACTGTAACTGCTAAGTGATATGTTGAGGTGTTACAATCACAGATCTATGTCCCAGCTAAGGTTGTAGACACTGGAGTCCTGCAACCACCCCTACCTCTACCTCGGGTGAGACTTCATCTGCTTCGTAGGTGTTGCCAAAAGGGTTGGTAGTTAGGGTTTTGTTGCTGCACTATTGTAGCGTTGAACCCTTGGTCTGCCCCTATGCCAAAAAATGGTTCTATTGCCGGGACCTGAAACCATGATTGTTGGGAACTAAAGAAAATAAATAAATCTCTGTGCGTAGATCTGTTGCCTTAGTGCACAATATTCTACTTGACCTGTAAATCTCTGTGCTAAGAAGAGAAGTCATATCCGAAGAAAGAGGTAAGATCTCGAAGAATTGTGTTCTGATAAAGGTAAGAACAGTGAAAAGTTTTAGATCTAGAAGCTTTGTGCTTTGCTGAAAGTAAGATTAGTGGAAATTTGTGTTTCAAGAGTATGGATCTAGGTATGTTTGATAAATGTTGTCCTAGTCTAGAAACTAGGGAACAACTAGAAGAAAGAAGATTTGATATGAGTAGATCTAATAAGAATAGTGAAAGATATGTTATTCATATGCATAGAAAGAATGTTTGGACTAACAAATGGATGCAGGATCCTAAAAAGAATTTTTTGCAGGTTAGCTACTATGATCCTAGTGCGCAGTGCAGGAAAGGTTGGGCATCATTTAAGAAAAAAAGAGGATTAACCCTTTGTTACAGTTGCAAAAGACTGGGACGTCTTGCTAAGGAATTCCATGGAAGAAGACCTAGATGTATTTGCTGTAAATCTATGGACAATGAATTTTTAGATTTCCCTAGAATGATTGTTAATCTTGACAGAATGAATACGAGACAAGAAAACCCTGAGAAAGGTCAAGAAACTAAGACTATGGCAGAACCCCAAACATAATCAGAAACTGTACTACTGCAAATGAAAGAAACCCTAAATGATCACAAAGATACCAACTTATCGGAGATCTTCAAAGAAAAAGAATGCATAGAAGGAAGAATAGGAGACTTCGACATTGACCATGTTCTGGATGAGGAAACACAGGTGAATATCATGATAGAAAGAACTTGGGAAGCTTTAGGAAATCTTGATACGGCTCCTTCATTGGGAGGAATAGGATTATTCAGAGGAAAGATGATAACCCTATGTGGAAGACTCACCCAAGTATCTATGAGTGCTCATGAAGCTTCGACAGAGGAATATTTTGAGGTTGTTAGATTCATTGAGAACAGTGCTCCATTTACTATGTTATTAGGAAAAACCTGGATCGAGAAATATCAGACTAGAAGAAAAGAAGAGGATGCCCTAGAATAGAAAAATAAAGAATTAAAATATTTCATGACTAGGAGGATAACACACTTGATTGAAGAATAGGAGAATGGATCGAAGCTACTAAGGACGAGAAACTTGGATCACGAAGTTGAAAGAACACAAGAAGATTCAAAGATGAGTAGAGAGTAAAGATCAGAATGGAAAGAGTAATACCAAGATGTAGATCACCGGGAAGAAGGCTATAAAACTTGGTAAGAAGAGAGAAAAGATCGAAAAGTTACAGAATGTTCCAGAGGGAACTTCGTGGAAGGAAGGTTTGCAAGATTGGAACTTCGTCGAGATATCAAAACAGTGCCACATGGCACTTCGCCATGGAGAAGCGATATGACTTTTGGAATAATTATAACCATTGGACTGACGTTCCTTGATGGTTAGAACAACAGTTATGACCAGAAATCTCACCATCGAACAGTTGCGACCGTGCCACAACAAAAAGAACTGCATTGATGGAAAACTTCTTATCTTTTGGAGAGATTCGTTACATTGTGTCTACTTAGTCCGTTGACTGTTGCACCGAGAATATTTTTTCCAATTATATCATAGCTAACAAGAGAACTCATTGCTACTGCATTGTGCTTAATTAAATCGACACATGTTCTATTTCTTTGAGCACTCATTCATCGACCTAAGTTTTTTGATCGAGAGCGTGCATGTCGAATGAGATCAGCACTGTGGAGAAGTCAATTGAGGAAGTTTTAATTGATATGATGGACAAGAGAGTGATGTCCACAATATTTCAAGCTTCATTGATGAGAGGAGTACAAACCTCTCCATCGACTTCTCATGGATCCGGACCATCCCTAGTTGCAGCTGAGAATAGAACCAAGCACAAAGATGACCTATCGAATGTGAAGTTAATCTCGACCATCTTACCTGACTACATCCCTCCTTTGGTCAATGCAGTGAATCGTGACAGTGGCCCAAGGGACTTTGATTACACCATGGTTACTGCGTACCTCCTGAAGGGGATACATGCAGTCAAAATGCAACAAGATAAGATCACGATGTTGAAGGTCAGTGACTTCAACCTAGGTGACCGCAATAATTACATCATGCTTTCTCCTTACAAGTATCTGACCAGGACAAAGGGGAAGAACTCAAAAATAATTCTCAAATAGTGGACTATGAACCTCGCACAGTCCACCCTCTTGAATGTTATGAAGATCCCACACTTTGGAAGGCACTAGGAGGTTAACGCATGTGTTAAGTTCCTGCTCTCATGTTACCTTGGCAGCTATATATGGCTAGACAGACGCATCACAGTCGATCTGATGCTAATCCATAGGATCACTGGATTGAGCATGCAAGGACCTGACCCATAAGACTTCTACCCAGGGAAGGCTTCCAATTGCACCCTGACACAGAGAATTAAGGACACTTACGATGGTGTAGAAAAGGGAACTTGAGGCTATAAGGTAGCTTCCATCCATAATGGTGCAGTGCGACTAGCCTGCCAGCTGATCGCAGGAAAGCTAGTGAGGAAGAAATGACCTACACAAGTCACAGGGTTTATTGTTGACCTCACCAGAAAATGTGTAGAAGGACTCTAGATGAACTGGGAGAAGTACTTGGCCAACTAGTTGGAATTAGATTGTCGCGAAGCTCAGGATCAGGGCTATGAATTCCACTTCAGTTGGCTCCTGATCCTCATCGCATTTACAGCTTGGTAAATGTTGTAAGGTGAGACCTTCCCAGAGATTGATCCATTTGAGCCACTCCCTGTGAAGTTAACCACACTTTGGTACTCGAGTGATATGGGAAAACAGTGGTAGTCGAACACGGTCTTTCATACCTATTATCTCCAACTAAAGAGGGCTATCAAATCTATCCCTTGCATGACGTTGAACAACATGCATCGGTTCTGACCCCTCATGAAGTTCCGTGCAGATCAAAACTTCATTTATATCACCGCACGCATAGATGAGCACAAAGAAGAGCTTCAATCGTACTACAACCTCACAGAGGAGGACCTCAAAGAGATCACCAAGGATTGGTCTGCAAAACTCCTCATCCTCGCAGAACCGATAGAAATGTCAGACCCTGAACTAATTGGCAGCCCTGGGACCACTCATGATGCAAAGGATACTCCTGGACCCAGTAGAAGGAAGAAGACCCAAGAGGTCCAAAACTTGAGCAGTGCATCGAAAGGAACTGCTTCAGTATCACCTGGACGAGGGGGTGATGACGAAGTAGAAGAGACAAATGGAAAAGAATACCAACAGAAGCAAGGCAAAGTAAAACCACCTAGGGACCATGCTGATGAGGTTGATCCCCTAAATAAAAGGAAGGTTTCTCCCATGAAATCCACTTCCCAAAAGAAATCCATAGCCACCTTAACTAAGATGCAGATTGTGCTCATTGTAGATGACTTCGACTTTATCATCGCAGTTGTAGAAGATACCTCATAAGACATCTTGCAGAAACATGAAGACAAGTAGAAGGAGATGTATGATAGAATCTAGGTTGAACTCAGAGGGGTACAACAGGCCCTTCAATCCAGTCACATAGTATCCATTGTGACCCCATCATTAAAAGTGCCAGAGTTGGGAGATGAGTCTACCCAACTCTGCAGACTAGTTGATGCGACTGAAGCTCGCCTTCATCGCGCACAGGAAGAAACCAAACATGCCACCAAGGCCCTAAAGAAAGTACAAAAACTAGTCATAGAGCAAAGCCAGGTTGCACAGTAGGAGAAGGTTTCCCTCCAAACTAAGTTTGAATAAGAGAAAGCGTAGATCCAGCAAGAGAAAGAGAAGTTTCTCATAGAGCAAGTGGGAGTAAAATAAGCAGTCAGTAGAGCACTTCACTTTGTGACAGGCTTAGAACAAAAGGAGGAAGACCTAGTGGAACATCAAGTAGAGCATCTTGCAGAAGCTATCCAACATCTTCAACAAAGAATCGCAGATCTCGAGCTACGAATAGTGCCAAGTACCCCATGGGATGTGAAATATCAAAGAGAAGCCACTGCCCAGAGCGCAATCAAGGATCAGAGCATTCGCTCTGGAATTCAAACAAATAAGTGCTCGCAGTGCACAAAATTATGAGAGACTCACTAAAGATACTGAGATGAAGGTACTGGAGTCACAACTCCAGTAGGCAAAGCAGCAAGCAACAACAATACAGGTGTAGTTGAAGCTCATGTCAACAGTTGAAAGGATGAAGCGATCCCAAGAACAATGCACTGCTCAACGACAGGTCCACACCATTCAAAGAAAAGTCATGGAAGTTACTCAAAGGCTCCAACCAGTCCAAGACAAATCTTGCCAACTGTTTGAAGATATTGAAGGTCGAGGCGCAGAGTTGGAACAAGTAGTCATTGCATTCGAAAAACGTTTAGAGGGACCTATCAATGAAGCAATAATCCAAGAGTTCATCGAGAAGGAGGCCTTGGCACAACAACAGGTTGAAGAAGATCGAACCAAGCTCGAGGCTTTTGAAGCACAGCTACCCAGACCAGAGTGACTCGGGACGAGTCACAGGTGATTTTTGGGGGCCTGTTGGCCCTTGACTAAGTTTTGAGGATACTTGGTCATGTTTGACCTACTTTTGGGACTTCGATAGGCTGTCGAAGATGGAGTGCAAGTCAAAGCAAAGATCGTAGGATCTTGGCCCCTTTTTTAGGGCATTTTGGGTTTGGGCTTATGTAACGGGAATGGGGATGTCGACCCATGGGTTTTACCCATGTTTATGCCCATTTTGTAATGTATAAATAGAAAGCTAGGTGATGTATGAAGTATTTCGATCTATGCGATTGAAGGAGAGACAAGTATGTGATTCTAAGTTCTAAGTATTAATTGCTAAGTGCAAGTGGTAACTGTAATTGCTTTGTGCATACTATGTGAGACTTGCAGACCTAAGTGCAAGTGATTGTAAGAGAGTGTGGAAGGATTTGTGTTGTAATTCAAGGAAGGAGGATCTAGCGAGGTGCACAGATCTCCTATCCTCTATGGAGTAAGATCTCAAGGCTCTGTGCATGTAGAATATTGATGGAAGGAAATAAAGAGAATAAGAGTTGGTGGACGTAGACCCAGGGTGGGAGTGAACCACGTATATCGTGAGTTGTGGTTGCTATGTTCTCTATGGTTGTTCTAATGTCTATGTGATTGAATGATTAGTGCATTGATGTATGCTTAGAAGGATCTAATATGGTATCTTAGTGCTGAATAATGTGAAAAAATGCTATATCTGATCTATGTTGGTATGCTTAGTACTTGAATCTATTGGATCTATATAAATATTGCGCTTATCTATTGTTAAGGTTTAGCTGAGCTATAAACTAAGGCTGAATATTAACTTACTGTAACTGCTAAGTTATATGTTGAGGTGTTACAATCACAGATCTATGTCCCAGCTAAGGTTGCAAACACTAGATCCCTACAACCACCCCTGCCTCTACCTCGGGTCAGACTTCATCTGCTTCGCAGGTGTTGCCGAAAGGGACGGTAGTTAGGGTTTTGTTGGTGCGTTGTTGTAGCATTGAACCTTGGGTCTGCCCCTGTGCCAACACACACACACACCAAGACTCAATTAGGAAATCCTTGGTCTTCCCAAGACCAAGGTATGACTTTACAAACTATGAACAAACTCCCAACTTTACTCAAAAATAAAGATGCTAACTTGATATTTTTAACCAATTATGCACTTCCAGTTTGTTGAAATAGTTATGTTGTGGGGTATACTTGTGGCCTTCAGTTAATGTTGTGAGAGTTGATATGGAGGTTCAATATCTAGATTATCTATTGCATGTTCTTTTAGACACACCTATAGTGATTGTCCAATTTCATCAATATAGAATTTTCCATACGAATATGGGACTTAATAGACATGTTTCAAATGCCTAAGATATAATGAGTCCTTCACCTATTCTACCAAGATTATAATGGTGTTTGTGTTATATAAAGCTATCATGATGTTCCTACTTCTTAGTATTTTGCCAATTTGATTTGTGGTACCTTTGATATATGTACATATGAGTTTTGGGATATCCTCCTTCTTATATAAGTGTCCTATGTTCATTTAATTTTGGATTTTCTTAACGATATACCAATCATTGTAAACATTCATTCAAAAGACTATTCTAAGGTTATCTAGTTCATATTTCAAGGGTTTTTCATCCAAGATTCATGTGCCCCTTGTGGAAAGGGTGTAAATTATGCTTACCTTTTGAACTGGGTGGTGACGACAATATGCATGAAGGTATCTCTCTATGTGTGAATTGCTCCTATATACATCATTCCTTAGTCTCCCATCAACCTTCTTGTTGAGTATTATATCCAAAAAATGAAGGTGGTTGTCCCTTTCTATCTCAATTGTCAATTTAAAGTGCTATGAGAGACTATTGATATGTTCGAAGAATCCTTCAACATCCTCTCTGACATGTTCCCATTTGGTGAATATATAATCCACATATCATTTCCATCATCTTAGGGTGAGTGCAAAGGCATTTAAAGCCCTTACTTCGGATTCCTCCATGTAGATGTTTCCAACTACAGGTGATAGTGGGGATTGTATTTCTATGCCATGAATTTTATCATATATATTTTCTTTGTACCTTAAGTATATTGACTTAAGGAATATCTTCACCAATTTAGGAATTTCGATGCCTATGATGTATTCTAGGACATTAATGGCATGGTCCACTAGGACCTTGGTGTAGAGGGACACAATGAAAAATATTATTAGAATTTAATAATATTCTACTTTTTGGATTTTGATACATTTTTAAAAGGATGATGAGTCCTTTAGAAAAAAGATTTTATTGTTAGAGGGGAGGGAATGAGTAACTTAGAAATATTTTTTTCCAAAGAGTAACTTAGAGATCCTATCATGTTTACAATCAATATTAAGGGGACACCATATTTATGAGTCTTGGGCACACCATATATACAAGGAATGATATCATTCCTTGGAGTGACCTTCTTATTAATTGAGTCATCGAGGGATGAACACTTGATCNTTAGAGATCCTATCATGTTTACAATCAATATTAAGGGGACACCATATTTATGAGTCTTGGGCACACCATATATACAAGGAATGATATCATTCCTTGGAGTGACCTTCTTATTAATTGAGTCATCGAGGGATGAACACTTGATCTCCGTGGACACTACACAAATTAGTTTGTTCCCAACGTCTTTAGTGATTACTCTATAGATTCCACATGTGAGGTGCTCCATGATTTGTTATGGTAATATATTTCATCCATTATGATAGTAGTGTTCACCGTGTTAGCCTTGAGTCTCTTATTGTATTTATTGTTTCTCAAATTACATAATTTTTTTCTCTCATCCTTATACAAGTTGTTTTTAGGTGGTTTGGAGAATCTTAGCATTACAATGAATTCCTACTTAATAGCTTCAACATTTTCTATTTTTTTGGATATGAGGGAAGATTCAATGTTGCACACCAAATCTTTCACAAGTATCTTATTTGGGACTACCACAAACATCAACCCATTCTCTAAAGAATTCTATGCTGGTGTGTTCAACGTGACCTTTGACAAATTCATAATAGTGTTTTTCTTATTCTCTAGTAATCTCACCGATCTGTTGTTATTATTCCTGTGTTTTATAAGTTCAATTAACTAGCACCTAAATCGAAGGAATTTCATGTTATACAATGCAATCCCCAACCTCAAAGAATGTATCACAAAACAACCTTACAAAAAATACAAAAGGAACCATCATTTATCTATGAAAACAATCTCCAATTTATTATCATTATCGAAGTGGATATTGAAGATGTTGGACACACCTACCACACTT
>SNQJ01S0011763.1:247218-264839 GCA_010110895.2 Picea sitchensis
CCAACCTTCACATATTATAAATTGTATTTTTATTTTTATTTTTATTATTAAATATAACTTCTAAACCAAAATTTCATTCTTCTTTTGAAAATATTGGTATTAGATAGTGCACTTCAATTTATTTTTTCCATACCTTAATTAGGAATTTCATCTAGTTAAAAGTCAAATACAAACTACAAACTATAAATTTTTGAGATTTACAAACTAGGGCACATGTAAATCATACTATCTATATTTAATAGATATAATGTACCATTTTCACATTCACATTGGAAAGGTTCGAACATAGATACAATGTACCATTTTCACCAACATTTCACCCACAGCTGCCACAAGACATAAAATCTACCTAGATTTTGTTAATGCAGGAAGATTTGAAAGAAAAAACAATTTAATCTTTGTGAATCTTGTTAGAATTGCAAATGAGGAAAACACAATTCAAAATGATAATTAACAATCACACACAGATAATAGAGACAGGGATTTCATGTGGTTCACCCAAATGTTGGGCTATGTCTACCAAGCATAGGTGTTAGTTGTCTTATTATTCAGATCATGGAGATTACATCAGATTGGCAAGTAAGTTCTCACTCAGTCTCTCACACTCAGTCTTACTGCCTCTATGGGCTTACAAGAATTTATACATTCACACAAGAAACTGATTATTAAATGCAATCCCTATCAATATTATAACTTGGTCTCTTTGGTTGTAACCAAAGCAGAATAATAGGATCCAAATCCATCATTAGAGGAATTTGTTTTCACCAAATCCCAACAATATCCACCTTGACAACAATTAACGTGATACCTCGCTCCTTCCTTTTGTTCATCACCTTTTCTGCAAGACAAGAGAAACTAAACACCACTGCAGCTTCTCTAATAAAACTGGTTTCATGATATCACCTGTGTGACTCGCACGAGTTTGGATTTCCTGAGGGGTCACTCCACCTCCAACATGTCTTCCACAACTGTGTTGTGAGACATATTCAGTGATAGATCTCCTTCTATTCAAAACACATATATTACAATATACATTACAATTATCACAGACCATCTCACTGTAATCGTTATAGGTAACATTTGTGCTTCTCAAACGTTGAAGCACCCATTTCACTGCAACACCTGAATCTATCACGTATCTGACAACATCATTAGCATGTGAAACATATGGTCTTAACCATTTCATCACATACAACATACCTCCTACTGAACTTACACGAGACATAACATTTTATTCTTTATAGACAGGCCCTATGCTTGAAGAAAACTTATAATGGAAAGCAAGAGGGATAAAAATGGGTTCTATAATGTTCATACTGAACTCCAACCACAGCTTACCATTACCTTCTCTGTGTACTTCCATGCCCACAATTTGTTTTGCTTCTCACTCTGCTCACTCAATTCACCTTCTTGCACCACGAATATCACCTCATGGATCTCCAACGCAGTAGCTTATACCACTTGTTAGAATTGCAAATGCTGAAAACACAATTCACAATGATAATTAACAATCACATACAGTGATTTCACTGGTTCACCCAAACGTTGGGCTACGTCCACCAAGCATAGGCATTGGTTGTCTTATTATTCAGATCATGGAGATTACATCAAATTGACAAGTTCCCACTCTGTCTCTAACACTCAGTCTTACTGTCTCTACGGGCTTACATGAATTTATACATTCACACAAGAAACTGATTATTAAATGCAATTATTAATAACCAACGCACAATAATAAGATCGAGATCCATCATTAGAAGAATTGGTTGTCACCAAATTCCAACAAATCTAACAGTAAACTTTAACAAAATCCAACTTCAAATGCAATTGTATTAATGGCCCTCACTTTAGTGAAAAGAGTTTTAATAATTACACCGAAAGGCGTACACCTATTGACAATGGACAGATTTAATAGGGGTTTAGTGCTTAATAAGTTTTCTATGGACAGTTTATGTATTTACTTTTTTACATTTACCTAATCATATTTAAAAATTACTTTGATAGCTAACTCATTGCCACATAGGTGATTAACAGAAATTAAAATATTAACACCAGATAAATGAAGCCCAACAGTTTATTTGTTAATAGATAATAAAATTTAATATATTCTTTTAAAGATTCATTTCATCTTCTCAACCTTTCGGCGTTCACTAGCAGCTATTTTGCTGCTGTGCTAGTTAGACTCATATTGTAGTTAAAATTTCAGGGGGCACACCTAGTTGATTACCAACCTTTATGCAACTAAGGATCCCACCCTCAAATCCACTTTAGTAGAGCTTCAGAAACTCCACCGCGCCGAAAAGAAATGGTGATCATCCGCAAAGGGCATGTGGTATAAATCAGAAGGGCGGCGCTGAAATGTGTGGCAAGCACTTGGTAATCAGAGCTGAAATGTGTGGCATGTACTTCGTAATTAGACTGCGTTTTAGAGTAAAAAATCTCAGAATCTATATTATTATGTTAATCGTGTTAATGACTGTTTTTAATGACAAATCAATATGTTTTTGTTATGTAAGGGAGTTAATGGTTAAAATTTCAGCTCTTAATTTATTGTGACGATAAGAATATTCTCAATCTTATAAAATTTTGTTTATAAAAATCACTTTTATAATTAAAAGTAAAATCACCTTTATAATTAAAAACTCATTAATTCTGACTCTTTTATTCATAAAATCATTTTTATAATTAAAAATAAAATCACTTTAATAATTAAAAGCTCATTAATTATAACTTTTTTCAATATGTTTACAACTTTCTAATATGGAGAATCCGGCTATTAAACACTCATATCATGCCTAAACTAGTATAACCCTGAAACCGGGTTAAAAAAGAGCCTAAGTGAATTCAAATTGTTAATGTCCCCCACCACTAACCTGATATAAACAACAATCTGCAAATATTGATTAAATATTACATTGTTTATGAAAAATTACCTTTGGTTTTTTCAAAAACTGAATCGATGTCTGCCAAGTTGTTAATTAAGTAGATGTGATTGAATTTCCATTAAAAGACATCCACATGATTTCAGGTAATTTTTTTTGTTTGTTTTTTAAAAATTGAGTATTCCTTACGACATGCACAAGTATATACCTCCAACGCAACACTATATACCATCTCCAACTTATGTTCTAATAAAGTTAAGGATGGATATTTTACTCCAATAATCAATTCAGTGTGTCAACGAGAAAAACAAATATTCACATGCAATTTAGCACGAAAATTCAAGGCATTAGCAACCAGGTTAGTAATATATCTCCATATGCTTAAAGAAAAAGATCACTCTTAAACCATGAATCACCGACCCAAGTTTTTTTTTAATTAACATATGCTTTGGTTAAAAATAATAATTCCAAATCTTTGCATGTATTTTAGATGCTCATACTTTGCAAATAAGTGGTGATCTTCTATACGTGTGAAAAAAATTGCAAATAAATAGTGACTGTAAAAAAAACATATTATGTTATAGAGATCCTTACCTTTCATTTTTGGGACTCATCTTGTATTAAGTTCAAAATGATATGGTAGTCTCGAGGTGAGATTTATTAATCTAGGTATGAAAAGAAGTTCATCAAATCTTAAGACCAATCATTAATCACGATGTTTGGGATTTACCATATTATGATAATCTAACATTTCTCAATAAACTTCAAATTCCTTTAAACACTACCATCAATGTAAAAGAGACAAATTTCAATGGAGAATCACAATGTGAGACAAAATTGAATATAATATTACAAATTGTGTCATTTACCATCAATGTAAAATAGACAAATTTTAATGAAAAATTAAAATGTGAGACAAAATTGAACATAATATTACAAATTGTGTCTCTAAGAACAAAGATAAAAAATTTCATCTCCTATAGTAAACAAGCAACTCGTGATATCCTATACTCAACAAGCAACTCGTGATGAAGAAAATAAAATAATCAGAGAAAGGAGAAACTGAGAAGACAATGAAAAGTATGGCTTTCAATAACCACTCAACCAAAAAAAATTTAACTCAAAAAGTATGTTAGCCATAAAATTACATAACAAGTTTAAAACAACCACTCAAAACCCAAGAAGAGATGCATACATAATTTGTTTCATACTTTCAAATATTTTTGAAAAAAAATTAATTATTTTAATATAATATAGTAAATATATAACTAAAGCACCAACATCCCTACTACCAACTATTATAACAAGAAACATTGGGATGAACAACTAATCCACAGAACCCGAGTCCCATTATTGAACACTATCACAGAAATTGATTGAATATGGGGTTCTCAAAGAAAAGGAAAGGGAATTCAAAGTGAATCTGGTGGTTATTGAATTCAGTGCCCAGAAGAAACCAAAACTTGTGGTGTAATCAAACACTTGCTCACATTTTGCAATGAGCATGGATAAGAGAAAAAAAATTATTAACCTACACAATAGACAAAACAACAATTGTTAAACAAAGTATTCAACAGATGTCAAGAAAGAGCGTACAAGGGCATGGAACAACCATGGGTTCTTTCCCGATTTGTAATGAAAAGTCAAAATACTAGCACATTCACTAAATCGTGGCTAGTAGCACATTCACTAAATCGTGGCTAGTGAATGTTGAAAGGCTTATGGTTGATAAGATGAAACAAAGAATATCAAAAGACTGGAGAAATAGTTGACATTCTATTTGTAAAGGTAAAAGCAGCTTTTTATAAGTTTTTTTCAGCGTTGAAAGAGAATAAGGTGTTGATAGAGAGTTCTTATTTTTTTTTTAAACACAGAGCTTCACTTAGAGATAAGATATACCAAAAATAATAAAAACTTGCTCATAAAAATAGTATTGTGACATTGCTTCTGGTTAAAGTTGGTGTAAGAATCAAATTTGGACAAATTTGTTATGATTCTATTTGATATTCCAAACTAACTAAAAAGTAGTATTGTCCCTTAATAATACAAAAAGGGTACTATTTTTATAGTAATAGGGATCCAATGATCTAGTGAAAATGTGGTGCATACTGCCAAACCCTAACCCTAAAGGTAACCTAATACCCAAAAGGTGAAGAAAAAACCGACTGTTAAAATTGTGACAACCCTGATAGTAATCCTAAACAATAATCCTAACCTCAAAAGAATTACCCCAGGAAAATATTAAAAAACATATAACCCCAAGATGACGTCCATTCCACTTGCTTCTAGCTGAGAGGCTCGGGGTACTTGTTAATGCTTCATATGATTTCAGAGACCTTTAGGAGGCTGCCTCGGTTGGATGTTACCCGCGTAATTAAAACCAAAAAACTTTTAGGTAAAAAAAGAACAAGAACACATACGAAGAAGTATATACAGATATGATATAACATATACAGATATAATATGATATAACAATTCTTTTTCTGAAACTGAATCCTGTGATGGTTCACCGAGAACGATATAGGGTGTCGAGAATACCCAAGCTGAGCCGCCTGTACAGATTAAACTTTCCTCTAAAGAAAGGCGTTGGGGTTGCCTTGAGGCGTCCAAGACATGCAACTTTCCAAATCAAACATTAATGATAAACGATATCGACGATTCACAACACGCTTCGCACCCATCGAAATTGATGGAAAGATATTGAAATTGATAAGCTTGGCATCCATCGAAACAGATGGCAAGATATTGAAATTGATGGGTTTCCTTGAGGCGCCCAACATTTCACTACATCAATCGACCGTCCATCACGCTTCACATCCATCGAAATAACTGGGAACATATTGAAATTAATCGGCCAACCATCCCATGCAATAACTAAAACGACGCCCCAACTAACACTAAAACATGAATCGGTTAGAGAAAAACAGAGAGGGAGACAATAATAAAAGAACAGAGCCGTGTGCGTAGTACATACAACTGAGTTCCGTGGATACAATCCATTTCCAACACATCACAATCAACAACTTGCCGACAACAGTTCAAGAAGTAACTACTGCTCAAATAGTTGGGTTCCATGGCTGCAATAGATCTGCAACACATCATAATCAGCAGCTTGCCAAGAGAAATTGAAGAAGCCAATTCTACTAAAGTAAGCAAGGAGCAAGTTATAATCACCCCAAATTTGTAAGCCCTGACCAGAGCTTTGTCTTGATATATTTAGAGAATGATGTGTATATATCAAAACAGGGTAACAAAACATCGAAGACAACCGACCTGCAAAGGTAGCGTTCGACTTCATCTATCGGGTACAACTGCTGGAAAAAGGGACGTCAGTAGATGGTTATATCTATAAAACATTGTCTATAAAATAAAATGGAGTAAGTTAATTTGCAAGCAATTTTTTCTTTTTCAGGCAAATAAAATAATACCACCAGCTGTATATGACTACTAGCACAGCCACAAACTCATAGGTGTTAGAACACCAAAAGATTTTCAGTAATAATTTACACAGTACCATAAATTGAATTGAAAATGCAGAATATATTCATAAAACCCAAATTGAAACGCACTGCCACCCTACTATATGGAACGCAGGTGGCCATAAAATAAAGACTCACCGGTTCTGAAAAACTCGCCAGAATCTGACCGGTCAGATTGTTGTGAGACAAACTAAGATCCAATATAATATCTAGGCTCTGAAGGTTCCCAAGATTTAATGGTATGCTACCGTTCAACTAATTTCTGTCCAGCCTTAACTCGATCGACAGACAAATCATCGATCTCCGGCGGTATTTGGCCATATAGATTGTTTCCAGCCAAACGGAATCTCTGCAATGCTCTTAGCTTTGCAAGCTGCACGCAATGGTCCCTGTGAGCTCGTTACCACTCAAATCCAGAATGTTTAGATTCGTTAGACTAGCAATCTCAGGTGGAATACCGCCTCTCCAATGATTTCCAGAAAGATTAATAATGCCGAGTTTTTTAAGCTGGGCAATCTCCAGTGGAATAAATCAGGTTAAATAATTGTTGGAAATAACCAGATAAGTAAGGTTTTTTACTTACAAAAACCGGTGGAATTTCACCATAGAGCTGATTGGAGCTTAAACCTTAAACCCAAATAAGGCAGGGCAGGATATTCCCCAAAGGCCTCCGTTATACTTCCTTCCAGCTGGTTGTCCTCCAGACTAACTCGTCAAATTCTGGCAATTCCTGAGACTCGGCAGCACTGGACCTGAAAATTTATTTATGTTAACTGCTAAGACCTAACTCTCGTCAAATTCTGGCAATTCCTGAGACTCGGCGGTACTGGACTTGAAAATTTATTTATGTTAACTGCTAAGACCTCCAGCGTCGCCCGTGACAAATCTGTTTAGGTTTCCGGTGAAACTGTTGTTGGAGAGGTTCACCTTTAAACTGTTGTTGGAGAGGTTCACCTTTATCAGATCACTGTATCTTCAAAACTCGCAGAGATTGGTCCAGAGAGAACGTTATTACGAAGAAATAGCAGAGTTAAATTAGCGAACTTGAAAATTTCCATATAAAACACATGCTTCCATATGGTTAGAAAATGAAAAGTATTCACATTTTTCCAATCTTTCTACTATGTAATAAAATTTTAATCTTTGTTAATCACTCACAATGGTAATCATCTAGTTATCATAGTAAATTTTAAATATGATAAGTAAAAGTAAAAGTACAAAAAAAAATGTAAACATATATCTTTATAATAATAATTATCATAATAAATTTTGAAAAAAATAAACATATAAAGAGATGACTTTATAATAGTGAGGAAGTTAGTGATTGTGATTTATTGGTACGACTAAGAATATTCCATCAATATTTAATCTTGTCCATATAAAATTGATTAAACACTAAAAAATTATTAAATATGTCTATTGTCAATTGGTATAAGCCTTTAGACATAATAAATGCCTATGATGTGGAAACATAACCTATGATATCAACACCAAGTCAGCGGTCTCGCAATGATAGTGTCCTTGCAAATGGGAAAGAGCTTGACGAATCCGCAATACACAACCTCTCCATCCCACTTTTAGATGACTACTCTGTCTGCATTTATGTTCCTGCTGTTTTGTTTTGTCCAACACATGTTGCTGCACCATTTAGTTGAGAAATACATGTTGAAAAATGAAACTTAATATAATTAAATCCACAAGTAATGAATAATTTTTGTCAAAAGATAATAATTGAGGGTTGTGATTGGTGAAATTAATTGATTATGTAATTAATTCTGCATATTGAAAAACTTATAAAACATATAATAAAATGTAATATTCACCCTACCATTTACATTATATATATATATATATATATATATATATATATTGATTGAAATTGTTATTTAAAAAAAAATAAAAAAATTATTGTTTATAACTTACAATCCCTTCTAATTAAAAAGTGCAAAACTCTTCTAATTAAACTTTAATACTATAGTTAGAAAACTTTAGGCATGAATATTATTTTCTATCAAAGTAATTACCTTCCATTCAAGATTTCTAATCGTCCAGTCAAGTGTAGAGTCAAATCTTATCATTGATTTCTATTCAGGCTTTATTAAAATAATATGAGGAAGGTCCTTAGCACCTTTGTAACCCCTATCCAAGTAAAGTAACGCCAACAAAATTGAATACTACTACATACAAGTAGTAAATATAAATGAGAGTTGGTGATAACGTGTTTGGTTTTACTTCGGGGTGGTCCTTCCAGCTTCTAGACGTGGACGTGATTAATGGTTTGTATGTTGTGTAGTAATTCATAGTAAGGGAACACAAATGATCTCCAAGGGTCTCCGAGGAAAATGATATCTATCTCTTCTTCATTATACATAAATTTATGACATCAAATCTCATATTTGAAACCAAAAGAATCAGAAATGAAAAATTAGATGGAGAAGGTGATACTAGTGGCTTTGTGGGAACTGGTAACGTCACAGAATTTGAAAGCATTGCAGTAACTTCTGACATTGGTGGGCAATGCAATGAATCAGTCTGTGTACACAAAAGCCCAACATGAATGCATCTCAATGCTTTCTCCTTATCGTGTGTTGCAATTATTGTTGGATCAATCGTACTCTCAATTTTTTGTCATTTGTATGAACTCCACACCTGCATTTTCATAAAATATATACATGATGGAGAGATCCATAATATGGGCTTTAATTTAGTTTATTGATAAATTAGTCTACAAGTTGACAGATGAGGAATTCATATCAAAATAGATCAGTGAAACCCATTTATAGATCAGTGAAACGGTTTATATATTAACTAAATAACATGTCTAGATAAGGAAGATATCCTCAGAGCGAAATACAATGAGAATATTCTCAGGGTATCTCACCCATCCTAAAATGATCCCCTTTTCAGATGATATCTTTTTTCCGGTGACAAGTTCTAGGAGAACAATGCCAAAGCTATAGACATATGTATTTACAGATAATTGCTCGCCCCCAAAATACTCTGGTGCCATATACCCACTGCATATTCAAATTCCAATGGAAAAGATACTTTTAGGAGTTGAGCGATCATAAAGTGAAATTTATTTGCAGAAGAAACAATAGCGCTAGATCCTAGAAGATAATAACTAAACTGAGAATATAAATTCCAAACCAAAGATGTCATGAAGTGTGACTCGCAACTACAATATTTTCAATTTTCTTAAAAAAATATGCATAGAAAATGGTGTCGACACAAGAAATGTTTATGCATTTTTACAAAGGAATTGTTTATGCGTTTTGGCCAGAAGCTTTTCATTCAAAAATTCTTTTATTCCTTGATCAGATGTTGACAACAACTTCTTCACAGGCATTTGTTTTACATCCTTAGTAGCTCCCTGAGAAATTCAGACAAATGCTAAGTGTGAAAGATTTTGTCGAGTAAATCTTAATTGTCTTTCTAAACTATATATTTGTTTTCAAGCCAGAACGGGGTCTAAGATATAGCCAATGTTACCTTGTACACAGACCCAAATGCTCCCTTCCCAAGCTTGTTATCATCGTGAAAATTGTTCATACCATCTTCCAGTTCTTTCATCATAAACAATGGTCGCTCAGAATAATGCGTCTTTCTTTGTTTGCCCATCATCTATTCAATGAAAATACACACTTATATAAAAAAGATAGGGTGGTAAAAATTATGTAATAAAGTTTTCTTGTTTATGTTTATTGGAGGCATTGTAGGGTTAGAGAAGCAAAAACCTTTTCGGTTTTTATCTAATTTATTTTGAAGATGTTTCAACATACCATATATTATTTTATGGTGTTTAAAAACATTTTTTATATAAGAATTTATTTGTTTTGTTAGAAAATTTAACAATGGTTTAAATCTTCATATCAAATTAAGTGTTTATATCTTATTAGTTTCCACAAAAGATAATGTAGCATCACATATACTCTTTCATCAATTTCTCCTTATTTACAAAATAAAAATAGAAATTCTTAGTTGTTATATGTTTTTCCATCTTCTTAATTGATTTAGATTTTTCCATTTTTTCTTTTATACATGAAAAATTAGTTTAAATTAAGAAATTGTTGTAAATTTTTATGTAAAAAGATTTTCTTTTCTAAATAATGTTTTCCTCTGTAAATAACCATCAAATTAATTTTAGATTGATAAAATCTCATTTTCTTAAATCCTTACCACTATTTCTCTAACTTATCTTTGCAACCTGTAAAGATTTTGTTCTCTAAAACATTCTAACATAACAGACTATTTTAAACTTAAATATCTATTATACTGTAACTGTGATGATTCAACATTCATTGTTTTAACACACAGATAAATGAGATCGATTCCATGGCCCCAAAGCCCCAAAAGGACTGGGGTGATGTAATAAACTCTGCGTACGCCTATATATATAACATAATAGTGTATTAATTCAGTGTGTATGCCTATCTATCTATATAACAGTGTATTAAGCCTTGAATATGAGTACTTAGTCACTCCATCTAAACCCTAATCTGATCATATCCACGTCAAGCTTTGGGCTTGATGTGCATGTGATTAGACCATTACTTTAGACAGGTATGCCCTTGTCAAATGAAAAATTGATAGAGAATGATATCCATCAACATCTATTAAGAGAATTTTGGAAGCCGTTGGATCTGTTAATTGTAAGGAATAAAAAATGGATTTTGATGACAAGGGGCATGAAGACAAATAACAGCGAGGGCAATACGAGGCAATGTGTGGCAGTTTTTTTTGGGAATTTGATTATATAAATTTGCGAGCAAAGTGTGGCAATTTTTTTTTGGAATTTGATTATATAAATTTGCGAGCAAAGTGTGGCGAGTCTCCAATACCTGAAATTGGGGGCAGCTTCGATGTTAGTGGTGTGATTCCAACTAGCCCTAAATTTAGAGGTTTAATGTATTTCTTTGATGGAATGTAGTATGCTCCTATGGTTATTCCACCTAGTAGTGGTGAATATCCAAAAAACAAAAATGTGTCAGCTTCAATGTTATTGGTGTAATTCCAACAAGCCCTAAATTTAGGGGTTTAATGCTTTTCTGTGAAGGAATTTAGGATGCTCGTGTTTTTATTCCAGCTAGCAGTGTGGTGAGTCTCATTTCCCAAAATCGTGGCAGATACGATGTTAGTGGGTCATTCCAAGTATCCCTAAATCTAATTTACAGTTTTAATGCATTTTTGTTAAGGAATTTAGGATGCTCGTGTTGTCATTCTAACTATCCCTAAACTTAGGGTATAATGGTTGAGGAATTTAGGATGGTAACTAATTGTGATATTTGAATATAAAGAGACCAACCTCTCTCTATGTAACGAGACGAGCCTATCTCTGTGAAACAGGGAAAGGGATTGTGTTACTCAGAGGAAGCTATATGCTCAAAAGTGTTGTGCAGACAAGCTAGAGGGCATTGCAACTGGGTTGAATGCCATTATTTGGGTTTGTGTGCCAATTTAGAGTAATGGGTTTTGGTAATTGTACTGTACGGATTAGAGAAATGATAGATAACTACAGGTTTGAATTTTCAGTCATGGACTTGTCTCTGTTGTTGTTTTTGTGAGTATTTTGATGAGCTAATGAATAGATTGACTGTGATTGTTGTGCAGTGGGTTGTGTATTCTTGTGGATTCTCTGATATGCTAACATTATGTGTAAAAGTCTTCTCTTATCCCTCCAGTATAATGCACAGTCTATTTACCTATAAGTTACCATACTAACTCATTTTCAGATGTTGGGAAGCATTCTTTTACCTCCATGTCGGCCCGATTTCTGATCTTTTTGTTGGTTCCGAGTCTTAATCTTCTTGTTCTGCATTTTTCTCTGAGCCACTATTGCATTGTCATTCTCATTACCACCGCTATCATTTCCCTCTTTCTTCTCTATCTGTTGCTTCGGACCCTTGGGTTTCTTCTTATGCTTTTCGCTCTGAGCCATCGTTGCATGTTCTTTCTTATCATCACCGACATCTTCTCCCAATTTCTTCTCTTTCTGTTTATTCTGATTCTTGGCCTCATTCTGCTATTTATTCTGAGCAGACGGGCACAACTCCACACGCTTCCTGGATTCTAGCAGATTCTTCAACAAGACATCGGCTGAAGTCACATACCCTTTCACTGTCACCTTCTTCTCGTCCGCGTCAATAGTGACAGTGTACACACCTGCAACAACAAGCCATATGGTTACTAAACATCTATAACCAGCCTCGAACACGCGACTGCACTTACAACAAAAACATAAGTATTTATATGCAAACATGTTGGATCCCAACGATTCTTACCATCGATTTTCCGGAGATCTTTCTTGAACGTTTTCTCGCATCCCTTGCAGGTGCAGTTAACCTTCAAATCCCAAAATTTTTAAATATTCCTTCAAAGTAATATTGTAAAGACAAATGATTTCAGATAGATTTCTCCGATGTTATTTTTTATGTAGAACACCGGACATTTAAACACTCAAAATATTGCAAGTTGTTTCACTTTACTTGCATGGCCACTTATCACTGGAAGGGTATCAAACAAGCTTAGTTACCACTACACTAAAGGATAATGGATGCTAGGACATAACAATGTGACAAATTGTAAGCAAGAGTATGGTATCTCAATGTTAAACATGAGAACCTGCAATTAAAGGTCAAACTTTATAATATGTAACGTATATCACTAACTCTAAGCATTAACAAACTGTAATAAGTCACATTATCATCAATAGAGATGACACTGGGTATTGGAAAGTTGAACATGGTGGCAGCATAGTAAAAGTTTGGATGTGGGGCTGTAACAATACAAAACTAGTTGTAGCAAGAGTTATTGGCTTGAGAATGAGCTTAACTATCTATATATTCTGCAGTGTTCAAACCATTTTTAATCATGCGTTGGGAATTCAATTTACTGACCCGTTATGAAAAAAATAATAAGAAAACAAACTAAATATTAATAGAGCAGGTAAAGAGGAAGAATACTCATGTCAATCGACATCATAAAAATGGTTCATCGAATATCTTTCCAAGTCCATTGAATTGTATTTTGTTGTGTGATTCTGCTATCATATATACAGTTGTACAACAGTCTTTTGGTGTGTGTGAGATTATGCCCATAGTTACCATATACAACCTTCTTAACACAGATATACAGCCTTCTTAACATAGATGTGCAACAGATATACAACCTATGTATACAGATAGAGCCATATTCAACAATATATACGAGAAAAAAAGGTCAACGTATGAGAACCGTATCTTGATAATTACGTTTGGGTATATTGAAGCCGTATCTATGCCATTAATTTAGGCACATTTCAGTGGTATCTCGGCCATTACTTTGGGCATACTTCAGTTGTAGCTTGAACTTACTTTTGATGTATTGCAAGCACATCTCGGCCATTAATTGGGCATATTTGGCCATATTTCGGAGGTATACTATTGTATTTTGATATTTCAACAATATTTGGCTTTTTCCAATAATATTTTTCTATATCATAAGAATTGTTTTATATGCATACATATCAATACAGACATATGGCCATTGGAAACTATGATTCTACCTTAAAAGAAAAGTACTAAGCAACAGCTTGCAGCCCATAGGAACCACTTTTATTAAACGACAACAACAGATGATGACCGTGGCACATCTAAAAGATGAATACTAGCTAACACTAGGTAACGAGCCATTGTTTGGTTCACTAATAAGGTCAACAGAATGTTGAGTTGTTCACTAGATTTCCACTCTGGTCTTGGGATCTGTCCTTGATCCGTATTCAAAATGCACTTCTTAAATTATAATTTCAAAAAATGAATTATGTTCTTGCTTTTGTGCGGAGAAGGTTCAATTATTTTTAGTACAATGGACGATGCCCATGATAAGAATTGAACCTTCTCCACAGAAAAGGGTGTGGTTGCCATTCATGAAACCGGGGTTGAATGGGGCAGATAAAAACAAAAAATAAAAATAAAATAGCACTCCATGATAAGAATTGAACCTTCTCCACAGAAAAGGGTGCAGTTGCAATCCCTGACACCTGGGCGGAATGGGGCAGATACAAACTAAAAATAAAAATAAAATAGCACTCCATGATAAGAACTGAACCTTCTCCACAGAAAAGGGTGCGGTTGCAATTCCTGACACCGGGGTGGAATGGGGCAAATACATGTGAAATCAATTTCCTTCATCACAATCAGCATCCCACAGGCTCAAATAGCCTTCTCTGTCTCCACTCGCAACTATAACCCTCTCTCTGCAAGGCAAGATATGGACACTGCATATTTTAGTTGGAGTAACCCTAGTTATATCTTTAGCCTCTAACTTTAGGTCTTTCGGGCTAAATTTTGGCCCAACATGACCTCCGCCTTCCGATACCTAGCCTGTCTTGCACATTTCAAATCCTTCAAAGGCGCATGGTCCCTGGGCTCTTTGTGTCGATTAAAATAATGTTCATAAGTGTCCTCCTCCCCGTAGGGCATATAAGTTTTCGCTAAACTTAGAGGCCCTTTCTTCGAGGATCTGGGAGGTTTCGGAAAACCAAGGGTTGGCGCAATGAAACCCTTGCGAGGTTTAGCAGGCGAGCTATCACTGCCCAAATCCCTGATACTTTGAGGGGAGACTCCTTTGGTCTGCAGGGACCTTCGAAGTACAGAGTGTTCCGCTTCTCTTTCACGCTTGGGGGGCTTATCCTTAGGCTCTGACCTGGAAAACAACAACAATTGTTCAATTATTTTGGCTGCACAATCTTAGGAGGCATTTGGGGGATGGGGAATGGGACTTACTTGAGTTTTTTTAGAGGCGGAACGAAGGTGCTCAGTTGTGTCGTGCACGCGAAGAGCCACTAACATCTGTCGATTAGGCTGGACATTTCCGAGCCTTTTGCGCTCGTATTCCGTCATCGGCTCCATTGTTGTTGTTGCAGTACTCTATGGAAATCGATATCTGAACCTCGATGTATTTACTACCAAAATGCATTTGGAGAGAAAGATCTGTGCATAGATCGAGCCAATAACTCGTACCTCATGCAGATTCATATCAACTTGATGACAATCAAGCAATGTGATTTTGGAAACGTGGACCCGGTTGATCAACTTGATGACAATCAAGCCATGTGATTTTGGAAACGTGGACCCGGTTGATTACTTCAAATCCCATGGAAAATGACAATGAGTAATTGAGTTAAGGGTGACACTTGGAATAAGTGAAGTAAACATTAATTAAAGCATTGGAAGAAGGAAAGTTGGCAATAACACTTCAAAGTTATGAGCCAATAAAAGTGTAACAAATATATTTTTTATTTATTTTAAAATATATGAATTTAAACTTCCGAAATTAAACATTAGAATTTTTGAAAATTTTTAAATTCAACTCTAAACTAATGTCAAATCAGCCATAAACTCATAGCTATAGTCCCTGGCCTTCCGACGGGGACTAATAATAGATTTTAGTTAACAACAACATGCACAATGCATTTAAAACAACACAGTCAATAAAAGATTTCATTTAAGAATATGCACAATGCATTTAAAACGCAACAGGCAAGTGAGGACGATGAAGACGACACTCAACAGGCAGCAAGTCGGTTTCATTTAACATAGACAGTGCAATGAAATCGATTTAAGATGAGAAAGCCCCACACAGAAGATAGAACAACAAAACAAAAGAGACGTGGCAGGGTTTAATACGCTGTATATAAATAAATGCGTGGCAGGTTTTAATAAGGTGTGGACAGACGACGAAGACATCTAGAGGAACCTCCCCTCCATTCTTTCATCGCAATTTAGAATCAAACCCTAATAATTGATCTTCAAAATTATGCCTCCTGTTTTATCCAAATACACTGGTACTCATTCGTAAAAAAAATTAAATTCCAAAATCGATAATTTCACAGAATTACAGGAGTGGATGCAGTGCCCTGCCATGAAACTTTTATTACTTTCGTCAGATCAATTAAGTTGGCTGTCGTGATAGCGACAGAGTGATGGAAATTTTACAGAGGTTAATTATTATTTCCTATTTTTAATATATTCAACAAAAGAATCCAGATTATCCCATGCTGCTCCTCCCTCTTCCGAAACTGACTCAACCGCAGCTTCACTCAATATCTTCACGCTCCGCTTCATTTCTTCCGACGCCATTAAAACTCGCACAGCTCTCTCTACCTCGTCCTTTTCGGCGACCCCGTTGCTCATCTTCATCTCCGCCGCCACTTTTGCTTCCCTCACCAAAAGCAAAGCCTTGCCAGGTTGGTCCGATTGCAGCGGCAACGCAATCATCGGAACGCCCGCGACAACGCTCTCCATAGCCGAATTCCATCCGCAGTGGGTGATAAAAGCCCCCGTCGCTTCGTGTGCCAAAATCGCCCCCTGCGGTGCCCACCCGGTCTCTATCAAGCACCTCCCCTCCACCCGCTGCTCGTAGCCCTCCGGCAGCAGCTCCGCCTTCCACTCCTCCACTGACGCCGTCCCTTCGACTGCGAGTCTCGAGTCCGGCGGCCGCAGCACCCACAGGAAGGGCTGCTCGCTCACCTCCAGACCCAGTGCCAGCTCTGTTACCTGCGCCGGAGAAATATATGACTCCGTGCCGAATGACAAGTACACGACGGAGCCCGGAGTTTGCCGGTCTAACCACTCCACGATTTCAGCGTCCCGAGGTCCCCGGATTTTATCCTTGCGAGGGAGATCAATCACAGGCCCGACAGCCCACACCGGCTTAGCCCCATCGCCTCCAATGCCGACGCTTTTGAGATGTCGGAGGAATTTCGGCTCCATCTCCAAGAACGTATTAACCAGAACCCCGTCCGCGATCCGCGTGAAGTCCATATGCCGACGGGCATCCTCCTTCACAATGTCTGGTAAGGCCACGCTGCGGATGGCGTCCTCGATCTCCGGCAGCGACGGCGTCGCCTCTGCGTCCCAGAACATGGCCTCCATGCAGAGCCACATGTGTGCGCTCATGGGATTGAACGTGAACGACCGGACGCCGAACTCGGCCGCCACTTGGGCGGACCAGCCCATGAAGAGGTCGTAGATGAGAACGACGCGGTCGGGAGGCGGCAGGCCCCTGGACTCGTAGTATTCGGGGCCGGTCAGCTCCGCAATACTACCAATATATTTAAACTTATAATCTGACACAAATCATAGCCAAACATATATTTAAACTTATAATCTGACACAAATAATACTACCAATATGAATGTACGGAACCAACCATATATGTTAAGCACAAATCGGGCTAATTATTTATATGAATTAAAACACAATTAACATAAATAGTGTTA